>JAGDQP010030066.1:0-22887 GCA_022664845.1 Lepisma saccharinum | reverse complement strand
AAAAAAAAAAAAAAATGCGATTCAGGGTTGAGGAGCCTTAGGCTCTTAACAGTAGAGAAATATTATCTGTAAACAATTTGTCCTTGTCTTGTGAATGTGTTTCAATTTATTTTTAAGGCCTTTAGGCAACTTGGGAACAGGCCGAATGGATGATGATGGGAGAATTAGTGGAATGAAGGAAGTGGGAGGATACGAGAGAACCGTAAGAAAACACACATACTCGATCTTTGTCCACCACAAAGCTCCCATTGCACTAACCGAGATTGAACCGACGACCACACGCACCAGAGGTGAATGCCTTACGGGGAAGCCACCACGGCAATTCTTGTCTTGTGTAGTCTGAGTAATAATTTTGTTGTATCTTGATCAGCTTGGTCCAAGTCTGCTACATTTTACTTTTGTTGGCATTATGTACTGCAATATTTTAAGAGACAAAACGAGACGAGACAGAACTATTCGAGACGAGACAAGCACATCTTTTAGAGAACGGTACACGAGACTAAACACGCTTTGCTCGAGACGAGACAGCCTTTTGTCTCGTCTCGTCTCGTGGAAACACAAATTATTTCCTTGAGGCTATATTGTACGCAGTGGTGATCCATATTCAGTTGTTATTTTTTTCATTGTGTTCGTTATTACATATTTCTTGGTGAGTAACATCTTTCACTGGCTGCGATGGGATTTGGACCTCCAATTGTCAGTGACGAGTCTTAACTCTATTGCTCTAACCTCTCGGCTATGCTGGTCTTCCAACTGGGTGATGTTTTTTTTATTCCGTTTGTGTTAGGAAAACAATTAGAAACTCGTTTCCAAAAGCTGCTAGACCCATGTTACTACTTTTTTAAAAATTGTTTTTCTGTCTGTCATACAATTTACACGTTCTTGATTTGATTTAGAATCAAAGTTTATATTAAATCATTGATTTTAATTGGATAGAATACTTTCTCGTTAAAACTGACAACAAAATCGAATCAGGAAAGTGTATGATTTACAGGAAAAAAGTAAAAAAGTAAAATTGATATAATAGATTTTGGAACTATTATTATTATTATTATTATTATTATTATTATTATTATTAAACATATTGAAGTACAACTACATTTTGATTAGTTAACCTGCATCGTAGATCTTCAGGAGATCCCGGTCCCGGTGCTGGTCCCTACCCAAACAAAACAATGTTACAAGTTAAAATTGTACAAACTATAATATATTGGTTGAATATAGCAATTATATACAATATTATTTAATACATTGCTTGAGAATGACAAACGGCCACCGACTTCCCATGGTCAATGATTCTTCGGCACAGTTTTATCCGGAATTCCAGAAGATCCAACTCTCGAGCAGGGTTTAAAAGTTCTCTAAAGTTTGGTGGCCAATGAGGCCACTTGAAGAATTTTGTGGTGGCCATTTGTCATCACCAGTGGCCTCAAATAATATTTTATCGGTATGTTTTATTGAAGATTTCATGCATGTTACATAATTAATAATTCACCATCATATTGAACTTAGCTAAGAAGGATGATTAGCATTAAAATAAAAAGTTAATTTTTAGTTAGGTTATCCTTTTTAATATATAAAAATATGTTCTCTTGCAAGGCTAATGGAATGATATAGTGGACGTTGTATTTTTAATATTAATAATAGTTATACAACATAACCTGTTTACAATTTTCCTGGAATTAGATGAACGTCTCACACATAGTTAAACACGTGCTCACGTCATCTGTCCGTCAGGAACAGTAAGCCTACTTACAAAAGCAGGTTGTGAAAAGAACGCGGCAATGCGTTGCTGTGAACAGGAGATTGACGAACATGCGTTGAAAACACTTGCGGCGCCAAGATTAAGTGCAGGACTCTCTTGATACCGGTAAAGTTGAGAATTTAGAGCAACGAACTGGTGGCCGAAATTGGCCACTAGGTGTGACTCCAGGGGGACAAATCTAGTGATTGGTGGCCCTGGCGCACCAAGTTTGAATACTTTTTAACACTGCTCTCGAGCACCGGAAACCGTTCAACATTATCCATATCACATTTTATTTTAATGTGAAAGTCATTTCTTACAACTTAGGACTCACATAAGCATTTGCTTGTGTGAGAGTCAAGATTCTGTCCCCCACTATGATTCTATCTTTACTTCTATTTCATTAATAATTGAACAATACTTTTTATTCGATAGGTACCATTAACTTTATTTGTTCATTAGTTAGGTTTTCTATCCATTTTGCAATTAATTGTTTGTGTGGTCAGTTTCTCTTCTTTTATTTTGATTGGTATGTTATTAGCGCACTCGTGTGAACGTCAGTAAATAAGGGAAGATGTAGGGTTTGTCCAATCTGTTTGTCCGTCCCCTTCCCCCTAGATCTCAACAACTACAAGTCTGACAGCGTTGAGCCTTAAGGCTGATTTTCATGAAAGCTTGCGTTTCTTGCTTTGTTCTCGATTTGGGTGAGTAACCAATTGAAACACGTTGTATCGCGGGGTTTTATTGTAAGGTAAGTGTGGCACGTGTTCCAATTTGTTATTCGCCCAAATTGCACGCAACGCAAGCTTTCATGAAAATCAGCTCTTACACAGTTGGATTCGTCATGACTTCAAACGGTGGGGAAAATTATGACTTTGACTCTGAAACTTTCACAATCCTTTTCGTTTACTTACCCCAGTAGCACACAAACGTTGAAAATACGTGGATTAAAATTTAATACCAGAATGTTATGTTAACGTTGTAAACGTGAACAGTTCCATTGTATTCCAATTTGTTCTCTATGATTTGTCTCAAGGCCAAAATCTGGTCTAACGTGGATCTATTTATTCTAAATCCACATTGGTGATCTCTAATTATTTCATCTACGTATACACTTAGGCGTGTTAACAGAATATTACTTAATACCTTGTAACAGGTTGGAAGTAACGGGATTCCGCGGTAATTATTACAGTCCGATTTATCGCCTTTTTAATAAATCAGAACTATTATTGAGGTTTTCCATTCCTTTGGGAGATCCTCCTTTCTCCATATAGCAATTAGCATTTTATGTAATTCCTTGATTAGTGTTGTTCCTCCCGCTTTAATTAATTCGGATGAAATATTATCTATTCCTGGTGATATGAAATTGTTCAATTTCTTTATCGACATTTCGCCCTCGATCTCCCTAGTCCCTATGTTTGGGTATCCACGGTTCTGAGGTATAGAGAGGGAGGAGACTAATCAAGGAAGGAAGGAAACTCGTTCTTGTTGTGTATGCCTTTGAGATTTCATTTCTTCATGCTATGTCCGGAATATCTATGTTCCGTGACAGGAGGTACGAGCGCATATCTTTGGAAACAGGTTCTAAAAGTAGGGATATGTAAATCGCACCCTTTTACACAAAATAAGGAAATGGTTTCTTTTTGTAGGTAAAATAGCCTTTTGGACGCTCTGCAGAGAGGTCTATAAAGTGTACTAATAATTTATGTTCAATCATAAACGAATGATTTAGTGGAAGATCATATTATTCCTTAACTCCGTCATTTAAAAGAAGAATAAATCAAATGAAATCTTCCATTGATTGAATTGTTATTAATGCCCTAAACGAGTTGATGAGATTCTAATGACGGAACGTACAGTTTTTTTTTTGTAAAGTAGGCTCCGAACCACTGCGTTCAATAGACCTACGCGCAAAGCGATCGCGCAAATCTCTCGGTCGTTCTGAGGTTGTAATCTCTTATCTCCCAACATATGAGGTATAGGTACCTCCCCGTTTAAGAAATTTTCTTTTGAAAACTTAAGAAGGTTGGTACGAAGTGTCAGTAGCTCACGTGGTGGAGAGCTGGTTTCGCATTCGGAGAGTCCTGGATTCGATACTAGCGGGCGAACATCTTAACAGGTTTCCAGGCTATTTCCCCATGCACACCAGGCAAAAGCCAGGATCGTACCTTGAAGTTAGGCCTTAGCCAACTCCTTTTCGCATGCTTTACTCTATCCTATCCCGGCCTGAGCCATAGATGCCTAAAGGTCATAAGTGAAATTGAAATTTAAGAAGCTTGACTTGGCTTCATTTCGTACCAATGCACAACTTTTCATAACTACTCGAACCCCAAACTGTGATAACTGATATATTTTTTATTACTTGTTTTGCAAAAATCAATTAGGCCCTTTAGGGGCCCGGGAGCCCGGGTAAATATTGTGTTAAGACGGCCATATTTGGCATGGCTTTATTTGGTACCAATGCTCAACTTTTGATGAGAACTCGAATCCCAGTATCTGAATCGGTCCACCCTAATGAATAATGTTTATAGAATGTGCTATTACATACGTATTTCAGTATATGTATGAGTAATACAAGTGTTGATACCAGTTATTTCAGGGAAGTGGTCGACCCCCCCCCACTTCCCCGAAAGTATGCCTGAAAGGAACAGTGGCTTCAGGTGTCAATATTTTTCATTATACAATGTTCATTCTGCTAGATTTTTGCATTCCTTGAAACGTTTCATATCAAACAAATGTAAGTGTAATATCGTAAAATTTAGAGTTACATATAAATATTATCTGTATGATGTATATAGAGCAGTAGGATTTCATGGTTTTCTTCCAAACTCACGATGACGGATGCCCGCAGTGCAAACTTGACGGGCAGCCATGCTTCATAATTTGGCAGCCAGGGAGTCTCAGTTTATTCTAATTCCTCCAAGGTTTTATCCTAATGACATCTAGTGACTTGTATGGTTACCAGGGTGTCAGCCCTAATGAATCTTTACATTACATACACCTTCTTTGAGAATAAGATGCGTTTTCAGATAGGATACATACTGGCATTATGAAAAATCACTATGGGCTCTTATATGCAGAGGTCAGGGGCCGGTGATAATTTGACCTTTTAGTTTCTAGTATAACTCGTCTATTTCCACATCAATCAAAAATATTAATTTATACTCTCTTACACTCTAAATTTATATGTATATTTAGACTAATGAATCTATCATTAACTTAAATATATATATTTTATTGGGAGTTGCTTGAAAGCAGCTCGGTTGAGCTTGTGACATATAAGGACTAATGCAATTATACCGAATTGTGTTTATTACTGTTAAATAAACTGTTCATTCCTCGTTAGGTATAACGGAATGCCATTTCAATGAATAAATATTTGTGATAGTATCAGTTGATTAGAAAATATAATAAAACAGTTGACTGTACATCTATGGTGACGTTGACAATGGCTATTTCTTTATAAAACTAATTTTTAAATCAGCTTCCATCAGTGATTCCGCCCCCTCCCCCTGTGGGAGAATGTCACCCCCAAATTCTCGACAACATCTTCCCTAACTTTAAAACTTTTGCGGTCAAAAATCGATAGAAGCCGTGCAAAACTCCGCTTACATCCCGACTTTACAAACCCCTCAAACTTAAAATTCTGACAGATTTCCTGGCTTCCATGATTAATATTTAAGAAAATCACGGTATGACACCTATTCGTAACTTTCTTTATCCACTATTTTGTTTTTCAATTTTAGTATTTAATGTAATTGCATTATGTGACATTCTGACACAGAGGGACATTCTACATAAAACCAGAACAATGTATAGCATCCCGTTTATGTTTTGTACTCAGTTTTCTTTCTCTTCTGTTGTGTAACAGAGAAAACGTGAGAAGAGAATAATACTGTGATTTTGAACAGGTTTGCCATCTACTGGGATCCCTGCTAAACAGCATGTTCACTTCATATCATCCACTTCCACCCCGAAGTTCGATATGCTGCTAATAGATGGCATAAAACGTCACAGAAATTGTGTGTTACGGTAATTACGTGTTAGTTTTCTGGAAATCCAAATTAGAAATGGATTTTTTAGTTTAAAATAATACTTTTGCGGCGAAAAGAGTTTAAAAATTTAGATTGGAAATAAGAAATCCTTCGTGGTCATAAAGTCAACGCATCAGGTTAGTGGAATCCTGACTTGAGCATTAATATTTGTGATCCTACTTAAAAAAAGAAAAGAAAAGAAAGAAGCATTACAATCTTGTTTGGAAGCGATGAAGTCTAAATTTTTTGGCCAATATCGGCTCATATTGGTCGGTACTATTGGGTCAATATTCTGTGCTACAAGTGATGTATCTAGTTAGTAAAGCACACAGAAACCTGGGTTTAGTACGGAATAATTCTGCTTCACTTTGCTACACTCCAACTTGCTTTCCTGGCGAGCGGATACCCAAACGAAGAACAATTCATCAGATTGGAAATAATTACTCAGGATTAAATGCACTGGTTTTCTATGGGTGGGCCACAAATGAGCTTTAAAATATTTGAGTGGGTCTTTCCTCAACTAAATAATTCTAGTAAAAAAAAGTATATCCATATTGATAATGAATGGCAAGTTGTATATTCTTAACTTAACACTTTGTGCAGGGTGTCCGGCTTTAAAGTACAGTAAAATACAAAATAATAACTCCATCATTTATAAAGATATTTATAATTTGATCGTCGTATCCAGTAACTCATTTTTTTTGCATACCCAGTAAACTTCGATGTGTGTACCATTAGTGGCACGAACGACATCCAATCTGTATTCCAATCTCACAAGGTACATACACGAAGTGCCTGACAGATATTGGTTCAATATTGAACAAAATACAAAGTTCTGCTTGTCTCAACGTGTATTGTACTAATTTTAGCGGTCGATAGCGATATTTTACATATTTATGAGTCTGTCTTAATCGGAGATTCCAGAGTAATGGTTGGGTTGCTAGGACACATTGAAACATAAACATCACTAATGAAGAAATTATATGAATCATGTAACAAAGAACTTATCCAGGTTGTATTTTTAATTTTCTTGCAATATCAAAAAGGAGGCATAACGAGTGTTACTCGCTCAAGCATTCGCTAAGTGCCTCACGGAGATTAGTAAAATATTGAATAAGACGGACTGTCCTGCTGGACACAGTGTTTATGGTATTACTCTGAGCTGCCCATAGCGGTACTTATACATATTTATGAGTCTTTAACCAATCCTGCACACGGCAATAAGCACACTGGATGAATTATTCATTTGTGTATTTGGGATTTGAGTAACTCGAGTCTTCAGTTTTCCAGAGAACATTGTCAGGAGCATGAAAGAAATCACAGGTAACGGGGAAAGCAGCTTTTTTCAGGTATATTTAATTATATTGTTGAATATTAGAGAACTGAACTGATTATGGATAAGTGCGTGAAGATTGATTATAAGCATTACGGCTGTGGAGGTCTTTATCGCTCACAAAAACGTTTGGCAAAATATGCAATATGGATACGTTCTTTGAAACAGTGATGTGTTTGTCGTAATAAAACATGTGTTTCAATTAGCTACTCACCCTAATCGCAAGCAACGCAAGCATTCATGAAAATCAGCCTTAAGTTGTGCGATGCTATGCAGGCTGTGAAAAACAATTGAGATTATCTTTCAAAGCGCGTAATGTTTATTGATCTACAAATTAACGATAAGGAATCTTGATTTTTTGTATTATACTTTCAAGCCTGATATATTCAACTTTTCCTTTCACTAGCACAATTCATTAATATGTTAAGAATCGGTAAATAACTTGAATGAAGGATAAATAATGGAACACAAATAATAAATACACAATGAATAAAGAACCGTTACAAGATATAAGCCAACATTTCTTGGATCATTACTTTTGGAGCTATGAAATCATTTGTAACGACGCTGCTCCATATGTGGCTGCATATTGTAATTCCAGAACAACACATGTTTCCATATCGTTTCAAAGTAACCTTTTTCAGAGGAATTAATCCTTCAATTTGCAACCAATATTTTTGCAACACTTGTATGTAAGAAACGGGTATATGTAAAATTATAATAATGACAATTGTGAAGAATATAGATATGTACTAAAGTGTAAGAGACCAGGAGATCAATTTTTTAAAAAAAAATGGTTGTGTAATCAATTAAATTCAAATCACTTGAGTCATTTAATCATTGGGAGTGATTTACGTAATGTGCTCGATAATAGCGTTGATGGTACATGACAGTGTCACAACCTGAAAGAAGAGTCCAGCAAATATTGCGGTTCTTCCATGGAGTGGATAGTTTGTTCCCTTCCTCTGATGAATAATCCTAATTAGTCAATAATGGAAACATTAACGAGATGTCAATATGTTCATAAAACATTAATGTAATTACCTGTGATACAAATTAATAATGGACATATATAATGATAGACAGTTAATTACGCATTACTAAATATGAAGTAAGCGAACAAGGAAATGATGGTAATACATCCATCATTGTGGTTTTAAGACATTTATAGTTAACGAAGATCTTTTTCTCTATACTGCTTGGAGTAAAACTGCTTTCCTTTTAAAGTGTTGGGCTTTCAGTTCTCTTGTATATGTGTTTCTTGGTATCTTTAACTCAGGACGAGATTGGTCCACGGAAAAGATGTAAAAAGGAAGTTACCCAGGATCTAGTTTAAAGGAACCAGCCCAATATTAAGCTTATAACGGGTACCACTATACTCGGCAGTACTTTATAAGACCTCTGTACAACTCAGAGTTCACTCGGGATTTGTACTAATACGAACAACGTCGAAAATGTGTTATTTGTTGTGATCCTCCCTAAGAGAATGCGGGAGTTCACGGTGTGACGTCACTCCTAAGGTTAAGGAGAAACGTGTAGTGTTTGGGAACAACAAAGAAAACAAGGGAATACCATCAACCCTTTTATTTTGGCTCCTAAACCCTTCGGTTACAGAGCCCAAGAATAAGTGATTCTACGTAGCACTACAACTTTTTATATAACCTCACTTCGTGAGTGATAAGGGACATTCCACCACATAAAATAGTTGTAATAGTTGATTATAACAAGAAACAGAAATTTTTGTTTTGTACAATATTATAAAATAATTATTCAATATATCTACTGTAATTTCCGCGGTATTTAAATATTTGTTAATAATGCTTTATTTATTTGAAGAGAGTTCGTTAAATAATACTAAAATAATGTATCATTGAGCGATGGAAACTGTCCTTGCATACACACACGATTATCTACGTTGCCAAAAATAAATGTTTATTTCAAAGCCTTTGAATTAGTGTTTCAATATAGCAAAACATTCGGCACTAAAAAGGAATATAATAAAACTGAACTCAATATAAACTTATATAAAATAGAACAAAATGAATTTGATATAAACCAGAAATTAGCAAGGCATATGTGACATAATACATGACGTATGGTAGCCTACTCAGAAGGATGTAGGTCACGCCACAACTTGGTGTGACTCACGGAAAACGTTAGAAAAACCTCAGTCAGGATGGCCAACTCATGGGATCAACAACAGGACTTTCCGAATGCGAAACCAATACTTTAACAACTGAAATACAGTCGCTCGGTACATAAATTTCACTGTTTCAAGGTTAACCGGAAGTAGCTAGGCATTTCTCCATGTACAATATCTATGGACGAATGGATACAAGTACCGTATTGATAGTCTCCCATGTATACGGCTGCACACTGACAAGATGAAACACAATGAACAGAAAATCCTGTTATTGGAGTGACTATACAAAACGTTTAAGTAAAAGCACAGGATATTTTTCTGTACAGATTGAAGGGTTCCGATTCTATTTGCGATCCTACTGTCATAGAGTTATTAGTGTATAGGGCCAATATTATTCAAATGTATAATTTCAGTGTATAAAAGATATTGTTAAATTATATAACATGTCTTGTAATAGGTTGATATGTTTTATTAGGACGCGAACGGAGGAAGAGGTATTTCATTAATTCAAAACAGGATGTAAGTGCATTCCATCTAAGCAGAGAGAAAGAAAAGAATGTTATCCAGGTGTTAAGATGGATACGTCATATAGCTTGGCATTGAGTTTACTTCCGTTTACGAAATGCCAAAGCTTCTAAAGAGATCAGAAAGCACGCTTCTATATACAAATAGGTAATAAAGGAATCTAGACGGAGGTGCCTTCAAGGATAAATTAAGAAACTAACAGGATGTGATACTCTTCGTTCTTTTGGATTTTTTTCTATTTTTCGTTAAACTATAAATATAAACTGTTAGTGACTTCAAGAGCTCCAACACTCCCTCTCTGACTAGCATTGAGAGTGTTGTTACGAATAGTTCTTAGTTTTACACTAAGTCCATAGTTCAAGACCAGCTCACGATACAGTTGAACATTATAAGAAGATTTGACTTTAACAGACTTTTATTCTTCGATTGGACATTTATATTTTGGAGGAACATCAGCGCACAGCCTTTTATTATTCTACAGTGACAATGAACAGTATTTAACATCAATACAAGTTGATTTTGTATCTGGAACAATTGCTATAAAGAACTTAAGAAGTGCTCAAAGTTTAAACCAATGATTAAGTCACCATTCATCTCAATATCAGGTTAGTTGTGAAGTTTATGAGTGTGATACATTTGTGTACAGTCTCTCTCTGCTTTGGTATTGTTGTAAGAATACTTTATGATTTGGTATATTAAGTGAATAGGACTATGTCCTTTGGTTAAGGTACTTTCAGTATATTCCTTCCGTCCGTGAACTATTGTAGATTCTTAGCATTAAAGATTTTATGTCTTTATATAAATCCTCTCGTATCATTTATGCATTTACGGTTGAGGAGCACCAGATTCTCTTGTCAATTAGAGATACAATGCTCATAGAGCATTCCCCCAATCTTTATAAGAAATAAAGCTGAGCGAGTTAAAAGGGAGTATCAGGTTCGTTCTCCTCCCAGCGCAAGATTCCATAAATGTAGATGATGGAACCTTCCGTAAAAGACTAGGAAGGTACCATACGTCTTTCATATGGTGGAGGCGCCGGGAATAGCTTGTAGAAAAGACCATTTCTATAAAAATCGATCAATGTCTTTAACGAAACGTTTCATATAGTGGGTTTCACCAACCTTCGTTATACTTTAACGAATCGTTAAGCAGCTTTAAGCGCTTTAAAATACATTACTTTCGTTAACTAACGATTCGTTAAAAATTTGTAACAAAAGATTGGTGAAATCCACCAATAGCTTCTCAAATAACCCTTTTCTGTTAATTTTTAGTCGGCGTAATCACAGGATCATTGTGTTTGATTTCCAAAAGAGGATACATTTCACTTTTGATTCAAAATCAATTTTAAACTATAGTCCCGTCGTTAGAACGTCATCTTCAACCGATGGAAGTCAATGACAAATCAGCACTACCAATTCTGGCAAGTGCGGGAAAAAGAGTATAAGTCAGAAATGAGCCAAAATAAGTTAAAATTTGAGATCCGTATGTGATGGCCCACCTTCGGTTAACTTAGTATAAGTAAAGTCTAAACATGAGTTGAATAATCGCTTCTTTGTACTTTCATAATAAGTGATATCTTATGACTGACAGGCAAGAAGAAAATCGTCTCTTGAAAAACTGTGCTTTCTGACTTATACTGCTTTTCCCGCGCATGCTAGAATTATAATGTCTGTTTGATACGCGACTTAGAGTACCATTGACATTAAATAAATGGTAATAATAATTTCAAGCGTGGAAGCAAACACTTTTGATACAATAAGATACATGTTTAAAAGTAATAGTCGCAGCTAATTCAAGACAATAGTACTCGGTATTGAAGTACAAAACAGACTACAATTCATGAAAAGTATCTCCTGGTTATTTGCCTTTATGCTCGATTAGTCGTCGCGAAACGAAGAATTCGGTGAGGAGAACGTTGAACAAGAGAGGAGAACAATTTGTGATATTCAAGACACTGATGAGAACGTAACTATAGAGTGAAGATGAGGAGCGTTCCTGGTCTCAAGAAGTAACTTACTTATTTTGTTTCAGAAGTAAACGATAAAGAGAAAGATGGGAAGAGAAAAAAGGTTGAACTCATAACTCTGAGAAAACTTGAAACTATAATCCACTTATCCGCGTATATTCTTTCCTGCTTTTCAAATATCCGGAGAAAGGCTATTCAAGATTTTATAGGTTTCTGATAGGCGAATTTTCCTTTCTCCCCCCCCCCCCCCTCTATTTCTTTTCTTCAAACACCGAAATGTAATAGTATAGTGCTTCGTTTCCTTCACAAATCACTTCCTCAAATGCTCTCCTGCCATTCTTTTCTTTCCGTAAAGAAGATTAGAGTAAGAAATCCTTTCAGCTTTCTCCGCTTCCGTTTTATTTATGGTAAGGAATGCCGATATACTATCAGCTCAGGTAGAAAGTAGTATATCTCATGCAAGGTGCGAATATTACTCTCCCAGAGAAATAATACAGGACCAAATTTCTTCACTCTAACGCCTTTCGTTTTTCGTTTCCTTTGCTGCACGTACAATTTTCTTCTACCTTGAAAGTGGTGAACTGTTAAAGCTAGTTCACGTTCTCAATATTCCGTAGTTAGGGAGCACTTTTGTGCCTATCAGAGTTGTGGTTTGAATTGGAAGAAATACAACACAACAGGAAGACACACACCACACTAGCTCATGTAGTAAAATACCAGGTTTTTCACCAGGATTTTCAGTTTCGGGGGTGTAAAGTCACAATTGGGAGGGTGTAAGTGAAGTTTTGCACTGTTTTATCGACTTTTCACAGAAAGAAATTAAAGTTGGGGGGGCTGTTGTTGAGATTATTGTAGGGTGACACGCCCCACAGGGGGTGGGGGTGGGGGTGGCGGAATCAATGTAAAATATCAACGAGATGTTTTTTGCTACAGTGGCGGCGCAAGGCAATCTGGGCCCCGGCGCAAGTGAATTTGATTTAAGCCCTTTCGCAAACACAATCGTGAGCGCACCTACCTTGGGCGCCAAAGCTGGGGAGCGACAAATCGAGGGCGTTGAAAACTATATATGAAAGAAAAACTGCAAATGTACTAAGCGCCGAAATAATAATTTGTCAGGTTAACAAAAACGTTCGTTTGTTCCATGCAAATCACAGGCAATTGGAGTTGTTATAATAACTTTTTGCAAAATTTATAAAAAATTGACAAGTGGCATGCACATTATCACGTTTCTTTTTTCAATTCCTATAAAATATTAAAATTAAAGTAAATAAAAGTCCAATAAAAACTGGGGGGACGACGACATATTCTACATATTCCTCGGTCGCTGAAATGCATCAGAACGGCTCTGCCTACCATATTTATACCGTATAACAAATTATTTGCCTCAATTTCTGCTGCAGACATATACATAACCGCATTCTGAAAATGTTGAAAAACCGGGCAAATTTGAGCGGATAATGGTTATGCGTTTCAGAATTACAAACGAAGTAGTTTACTGTCTATTGGACATTTTATTACAACATAAGATGGTTTCAAATCTTATTTTTTAAATTAGAATTTTGGGATTTTGTCCCAGTTTTTTCGATATCGTTCCAGTGTTGAGTAGCGGGGTCCCCTCGACACTTCCCCCCCCCCCTTGCTCCGCTACTGGTTTGCTATGACAGATTGATTGTAAAGCAATGCACGCAATCTTTCAAACGTTGGTTCAGATTAAACATTGGATCGTTTCATAAGTAATGTCGTTATTTGCATGCCCGTGGAACCGACATCATGCGAAGGCGAATTACAAACTGCAGCAAAGCTAACAGACTATCACTTTATATGACAGTTCATTGTGTATTCGTGGACGGAGCGAGATAGGTCTGTAGCAAGTTATGTTACAGTGACACATGCTTGAACATGACAATGTCTGAAGAACACATAGGGTAAACTCTGGCATACTCGTGATACTAGTAATCTCGTGATAATTTTTACGAAGTTTGTCATAGGTTTACCTGAAGAAGTAAACAGTTGACGTTCGACCATCACAGATCATCAGTTTGAGACAGGGAACGTGTTGCTCTGATTTCAGTTGCTTCTTTTAAAATGTTTACAGTGGAAAGGAAGAAGAACTATCATAATTTTACATCGAATTTGTCAAGTATTAGTTGTAGATTTATTGTAAAACGTAAAACACACTTAGAAACTTGAATTTTGGTCTATTGAAGCAAATTCCTTCTAGGTATGTGTAGCAAAATTGCCTCCGCGTTATATTGCCTGGTCAGTGCTACCAACCCTTACGTATTACACGTAAATTCTTATTTTCCTTTGTGTTTTTGACACTATTTGAAATGTGTATAAAGATTAGACAAACTTATATGTGCTGAATACTTTGATATGAAATTAAACGTGTGGCATGAGCATAAAATGTAGTTGACTGTTGTTTGAAAATTAATATACACAAATATCAGTCCCAAATCAATGTTACCAACATTGCAGTGTAGAAGGATAAATACATAAAGGCCAAAGAAAACCAATAAAGATGATTACGACTGTGAAACGTGTAGTGGAAGTTATTATGACGACGTTAACTGTAAAAAATGAGGCAAAATCGATTGCATGCAACTGTTGTCATGTGTGGTATCACTGTAGTTTTCAGAAAGTGTCGGACATTCAGATTGCTTTTATCTGTGCGCCTGTGAGTGTGAGAATGATTAATACTAACACAATTTTGATATATTATCACCAGCTACATTCATAAATTAGGCTTCTTGTTTCCATTTTATTTTTCATTTGGAAGTGTGATGGTGTAAGTCCATGCTATAATAGATGAGGTAAGTTCATATTAAAATAGTTTATAGGCTACATAAAAATGTCTTTTTGATATAATCTTATTTAATTCTTGGTTTTATTAAGTTTTTGTATAATCATTGCCCCAGTGTATTTGTAATATCATAATATTACGAGATTACCAGCATATTGTCACGAGATTACCTGAACTCAACCTATACATAGTAAAAAATACATAAAAAATACATTTCTTTAAATAATTCAATATTGTCATATGTACAAAGTACGAAATTTATTGTGCAATAGTGATAGTGGAAACATTTTTGTTTACCTGCTTGTAATTAACAAAACTGCAAAAGTATCACGAGTAGACCAGAGTTTACCCTACGGTAAGGCTACCATATGTCCTGGTTTTTCCGGACATGTCCTCTTTTCGGACTCTGAAATTTGCGTCCGGGCGGGTTTTTGCTTTCTGTTGAAATGTCCGGGTTTTTATTTTTATCCAATCATCATAGGTCAGAGATCACGAAGTTACAAATATTCGAATCATTAAACGTCTGATGTTGGCAGTACTGGACAATGCGCTAAGCGTTAGTCGTTTATTGTTACAGTTTCAAGTTCCGGTCCATGCAAGTATTGCTACTGTATTCTGGATTTGTTCAGAAAAATGTTATAAAGCTTTGTTTTTTATAAAGCCTTTCAGTTTTTTCCTTCTTTTTTGGAAGTAACTCCATTCCTCGAATGCTTATACAGATGGGATTCTCACTAATTATGAACTATAAATTGTTATATAGTGATAAATTGTGTGATTTATGTAATGTTTTCGTGTTTGTGAATAAATTGATGGTTTTCGAACAAATGTCCTCTTTAGCATTTCAAAATATGGCAGCCTATACTACGGCATATTGTTTTAGGAGTTGTCAAGGACATTCAGCGACTGTAATGGCACAAAACATCAATGCTGAGATCATGGCTGTGGTGACGGGATCATTGATGCCCGCAAATATCAGAGATTATTCACAAACTTCCGGTCGGGAACCATCAGTCTCTCTGATATGGCAAGGCCATGGGCGGATTTAGGAGAGAGACCGTGGGGGGGGAGGGGCAATTACTTTAAGGGTAGAAGCTATTCCGGGGGTCATTTAAAGCCATTCTGAAATGACTGGGGGGGGGGGGGGCGTAAATTCGCCCATGGGCAAGGGTGACGCGTCGAGCTGAAAAATGACGTTCTCCGAGTCTTCTACATCAAATGTGTTTCATTTGAAAATTATATAGTATTTCTATCAATGACAGGTTATTGTCAATGGCGAAGAATTTTAGTTGATACATATTCATTTTAAGCAAGGGTTATTATTTAATTAAGCATCCCAGAAATTTAATTTTTGCAGATTCCAAATGACACTAAGTACGAATGTGAAGACAAAAATTTAAAAGCCAAAAAGTCAAAAGTTTTGAATTCGAAAATCCAAATTTACTTTTGGACGCGCATAATAATACTTGCTATGTATCACGATCCATTTCCAAAGAGAATCCGTCCCCACATAGCACAGAATATCCCAGAGATATTCCCTGGTTTGCGAATAATATCCGAGAACATTCGGGAACAAATAAAGATATTCCTAGCAAATGCACCTGACAATACTAAAGAATATTTTAGGTTTAATTTCCAGATTATCTCTAGAATATTTCGAAAATAGAACAAATATCTTAAACATAATTATTCGTAAAATATCCCTGGAATATCCCAAGCAATATTGTCAGCATATCACTCATCCTGGACATTCAGCTATTCTTAGAACGTTCTACGCATATGCCAGGAATCGAGGCTCACTGCATGAGGAAGTGTTAGCATCTTTTCTCTATTTCTTACGTCGTTATCATTACATTTTGTACATTTTTTAGTCAGTGTAGTAATGCGATATTTCTTTGTCCATCTGTTCTCTATCTGTCCACCTGTCTCTTTTATCTGTCTATAACACACTCAGATTCGAAATTAGTAATCTCACTTTACCCTCCATTTTGAATCTGGTGACGCTACAATCTTTTTTACGGTACTTTTCTAGTATACATACTTCTGTAAAAGTGAACAAATTACTCTAGAATATTTACTATATTTTTCGCCTTCAGTTCCAATACTCATGACAATGTACAAACTTCCGTAAAACCTTTCTCTATGGCCTTTTCTACTGTACGCATTTTATTACAAGGTTACCCAGGTTAACGACTGAACACTTTCAAACCTAGAGAGTCGACATTAGTCACTAGAGGGTTAAATCGTGGCGGTTGATCACGAAGATACAGAGTGAAATCAAAATTAAAAATGTCTTTAAAAGATTTTGAGCCGCGCCAAGTTTAAAGTGTCAAGTTGTTTGCGCTTATTATGTTCTTTAATTTCATATTTTCTGCCAAATAAATCTGCTACTCTACAATTTCGGCAGTGACAGTAGAGAATGTTGGTTTGGAATTGATAGTTCCTTTGGTTAGTGTTATGAACGTTGCGATTTTCCATGACTTACTAAAGAAATCAAAACTCATGTCTTACATGTTTCATGCGTCATCAAGTTTTAAGACTTTTGTATAACATCGCTAGAGGTAAGTTCTAAAGGCTGAATTATGAGACTAAACCGCAGTAAAGTTCTTTTGGATACCCACGGCTTAGTTTCAATATCATGAAGAGCGCGGGGGAGAGGAATTTTGATCAGAAGACTTGTGTGTGTTGTCAGAATTTAAGACAACATAAAAAAAAAAGAATCAGAAGCTCAACACAGGAAAGACATAAAGAACTGATTTCTTCCACTTCAATAATAGTGTCTGTAATAAGATAAATGACTTTTGTGTTTTTTTTTCAACGTTTTTCTTTTCAGTTTGAAGAACTGGAAAATATATGTTTCATTCTGTCTTTTCTCTTTTTGTTGGTAAGTTTCTTGAAACAGAAGAAATTTCTTCTTGCGCAAACAAATATAAGACTAACATAGACTTCCTTAGAACAATGAATTTCCATTTTGACCTACTTCTTCACCACAAAAATTTAAATCCTACTTCTTCACTATAATTTTTGATGTGATCTTTCTCTTTCTCTCCAAATATTATTCCAAATAATTTGTTTTATTTATCATCATCACGCTAAATACGTACGAATTAAGCTATCTGAAAACGAAAGAGGAATTACTTTTCTATTTTTCTTTCTTCTAAATGTAGCATCAAGCAGACTGCTAACAGCCAAGTAAGTTTGTAATACAAGCAGTTCAAAATTATAGATGGTAACGATTCAAACAAAGGAAACTACTGAATTATTTACCATGCAAAACAGAAACTTGTATAAAAAATTCATTAGATCTGACAAATGTTTATCGCAACGATACCTGTGATCATGCATGACAAAGGCTTTTCTCTGTCTCTGGTAGCGCTGCATTCGGTTATTCAGGCTTCTTTGTGATGCTATTTGTTTTGAGTTTCATCAATTCCTTTAGAGCACTTTCCGATTAGGCCGAAATAGGGTATGGAAGAGGATATGGGAAATAAGTTGGTCGGGATCTACTTTCATCCGCCAGCTGTGACTGAGGAGAAACCCTGGACAAACTCTTTGTGAAGCTCTGTCACATAATACAACCTTGTTATAACCGAGTATCATCAAAATTAGCTACCAGATGCCAACTAATGTATTTGCAATACGACTATCTCCTTTAATTAATGAATTACCACTGTTACTGACCAAGCATTTTGACATTTACCAACAAATGATAATTTCCCTAGTGTGAAAGTGCCAGGACACTAAGCTCATATCAATGTAAGATGCGAATAAATTTAGATAGGACACATTTTCTCCCAAGTAACAGTTCAAATTACAGCCTGAAAAATAAATAATTCATAATTTTAAACTGCTTGTGTGCTGAACTCACGTGATTTATCTTATCATCAGTCAGATGATAGAATTAGACTCCTAATAACACACAAAAGCTTCCTTTAGTAGTATACTTGCCTGGTACAGTATTAAAAAGTATATCTGACTGATATTCCTCCTATTCAGAGCTGAAATCGGGCCTTCTGAATTGTTTATTGATACGGGAGTCTTTAGTATTCCTCCTACGCACTTATAAAATGTCGACTGTAATGAACAATACTGCATAAAGTTAAACAAACATATGGCGACCAACAAGAAAACGTTCTTATAAAAAATTCCAGACACACAAGACTATGAAATAATTTGATGTGTCATCACATCGTTTACTTCTATGGATGACAGATGTCTCCGCATTTCAAAACGTTCTTGTTGAGTTGTCTTTTATGCACTCGTTCAACAGCACCACTTATGAATGCAAATATTCTCTTGTCTTTTAAAGTCACAGTTTAAAAAGGGAAGAAAATGGAAGAAAGAATAAACCTCTCTTCAGTGTGACGAAAGGGTTCGCTCATATCTGGTGCAGAAGGACTGTAGAACGCATCTATATAAGTGGCTTAGCGTTAGGAAGTTACGACGCCTAAAGCTCGTGCATAAGCTTTCCAGAGGACTTCCAAGATATAAAGAATGACAAGGATAGCACTCTGTGCAGAGGAGATAAAATGGAAAAAAGACAAAAGCCTAATTCAGAAATGACGAAGAAAAGAAGATGGAGATACAGGAAGCATGGTAGGCAGTAGTAAAAAATACCATTCCACAAATAAAACGAATCATATTTTTCAAGTTTTAACCCATTCACATAGCTGAAAGTATCGTCGTATAATTTTGGATACATTGATATACATTTATAAATTAAAATTACCCAACATAACGAAAGAATGGATATATACCGTAAATACAGTTGAATATTTAAGGAGTACTTGTGTTGAAATATGCATTTGAAAGCAACAGAAAATTGATTTAAAAAAAAAATCTCTGTTACAAGCAAATTACTATAGCAATTACAATTCAAATTAGCTTTATTCAGCTACTGGACCCAATTATTTAAAAATAAAATAGCTTAAAGTATGCATACCCTAAAACAACCCAGGAAAGGCATAAACCTTAATGCATTATCTTATAACACGCAAAATTCCAAAAAGCTAGAACTTTTTGTTGAAAATACTGAGACAGATTTTGCGTTCATTTAAATATTTACCATAGACTGGGCTATAACCAAATACATAACTTCAAAAACTCATTTGGCGACATATTTCCACTAACGCATACAGGGTAGTTCCAAACTATAGGAGCAACTTTCGGACGTAATTACTCGCAGGGAAACATGAGAAAAAGGTCCCTTTAAACAAATGCAAAATAGTGGCTTAATTTAGATGCTGGTCGGCACATAATTCTTCCACACCATAGTCACAAAAGGACGCAATATCTCGACAAGTAAATGACGTGTAAGATTTGTTAACTTAGCAAATCATAATTACAGTTGTAAGGAAGTATCTCCAAATCATAATTACAGTTGTAAGGAAGTATCCCTATCGCAAGACTCGTCGGACCAACGTTGGCCCAACTGCGTAACAGTTGGGCCACCGCCGACCTGCCCCGGCCCGACTAGTCTTGATGATAGGGTTCTATTTGAGCAAGATTTATGTGTGAGAGAATGCAGCACAGGGGGGATTCCCCGTGTACGATTTTCGTTGTCACCGAACTGTTCTTGCGCAATAGACAAGCATAGAAATCCTCTTTATTCATAAACTTAATTTATTCATCCCTTTATTTTGTGCTGATGAACTCCAAGGAAACCTTCGCACACGGTGTTTATCCACCACAGAGCCCACATGGCATGAGTCGGGATCGAACCGAGGACGCTCTAGTACTAAGCCACCGCACTGAGGATTTCATTTAAAGACAGTCATAAACATATAGATACCATCTTGGCTTTCGCTTGGTGAAACGCCAGAAGTCTGGGAACCAGTAAAGCAGGAATGGTACCTACGTGCTTTCCCAATGCGGATTCGAAGTCCTCGACGGGACCAATGGACTACGGGAGCTCCATGAGACATCTAAACGTATAAGTGACATCAAAAGTGGTAAGTGAGTCTCTTATATGCATACTCGTGAACTAACCAAACATAGGCCGAACGTCAACTTTAAACACCGTCTCTCTTTGTAGATTGTCTGCCAATAGAGAATGAGACAATTGACTTGACACCAGGGTTCCAGCAAGGTTTTTATTAGATACAACCACGCGTATAACGGAGTAGCAAATGCTGTAGAAACTTTGACGCAGGGACGATTTGAGAAGGAAGGGTCCACGTCGCCCCAAAAATTCAGTTTTAAGCAGAATTAGTATATTTTAGGCATATTTTTATATATTTGATATATTTTTCATAGTCAGGCACACCTTGGATAACCCCTGCTGTAGATCCCTTCCAAAATCAACTCTTAGACACGTGCCTACCTTGATCCCCCCGCCCCCTGTTTTTCCGCATCAATTTCCCCAGAAGAAAAGTTCTGCTTGCCAAATAGTGCAGAAAGCAAAAAGTTAAAGAACAAAGTGATTACCGTAATTTAAACGAATATGTTTACGATCTGAATTCCAGTGAAAAATCTTGTGCGTATATATACGCACACACAAACATAAATAAACAGGCAAACACGCACAGATTTAACAGGAAAACGGAGATATATTGTTCTCATTTAGATTTCCTCTTTTAGCCAATTATATAAATTGGAGTACAGAGGACTGAGATTTGACTGTTGAGATTTCTCGGAAACGTAATTTCCATTATTTCTTTACCAGACAGAGAGTCAGCAGCTGAACGTATTCAAATTCAATTAACTAATTAATGCTTTTATGAAATACACTGGCGTAACTAGAGGCTTGCAAGTCCATAGGACATTCTCATGGTGGACACTTTCCTCTGCTTTCTAACTGACATTGTTACATATGTATTTTACAATATCTGAATTATTTTTGTAGCCCACATATTAGAAATATACATTTAGCTATAATTTATAAGGAAAATATTATTTAATATTTTTCAAACTTTAAAATTCCATCCATCTTGTTTTGACTTCAGCAAACATATCTATCATTTCTTCGAAGTCCATAGACTGCTGTATGGACAGAACTGCTAATTATTTCAATCTTTCTTGAGCCATTGCGCTTTTCAGATAATATTTTTATTTCTTAAATTTGTAAAGTAAATGCTCTTCACCGACAGTTCTGACAGGAATTGTTAGAGACATCAGAGCAGTATAAACTTCCGGAAAGCTGGATGAAAGGGAGTGATTTTTCACTACGAGAATAGAAGTTAGTTCGCCGATTGTTGTCACCTTTGAGATTCCTAAGTGCCAAACGTATACATAAAATTTCTCACGAAAATACCTTTGCTGTATATAATTGCAACGTTTTCCTTTATCCAGAGATAAACGCCAGTTAAGTTGTACATATAGACTTAAGTTTCAGCACACTAACATTCGTTACCACTTCACTCAAACCATTGAAATGACATTACATTTGATCAGCACAAGAAGAAAAGACATTCATTCAATATAAACCGTTCGTCTTGAGAGAGTTCATCGAAGTTATCTCACCTTTTCTTATGAAGACTATGAAGAAATTCAGACTGTGAATGAACCAGCTGTTTGCCTCCTCTCACAGTTCTTCGAAGTTATTTCGATAATATTTTAGTTCTTGAAGGCACTTTTGTACTACTTTTTGACATATCCATGTATTTGGATTGAAGTGCGTTTAACACGACGTTTATTGTCTGCAATATTTTGCATGGCAAATCATCCAACAAACAACATTATAATACCTAGTATGTTTCTTCTGTGTTTCATCTTCATTTATTCGTCATACTTGGAAATCAACAGGCCTTTTGAATAGGTTTTCTCTCACGAACAGGTCTTTTGAACATTCAGGCGAAAACTGCATCATACTTTCCAGCCCGTCTGATTGGATTAATGTTCTTCAGAGTTACTTTTCTGTTATTCACTCTGGACAAGAGACGCCCATCTCTTGATGCTATGGCAAAAATAGACACACAGGTATTATATACTGTATAAAAAAAATAACATTTCTCTCACTGTGTCATTCACTACAAGATTGGCGGAGCAGTGTATATAAAGTGTGTGTGGCTAAATATTACGTATTTCCTTTTGAACACCATTGTAAACACTAGTCATGTTGCTGGCTCCATTGTATCCTTGTCCACGGCGTTCCCCTCTTTTTTCTATAACACGTAAGATCCCATTAGCTATATATAATGCTGCCAGGTCATCCACTACATGAGAACCAACAAAAGATTGTTTAATTTCCAATGATTTGGTATTCTCTGTTCTGTTATCTTCTTTTTGAATCTGACAGTAACGATAAATTTTACTAAGCTGAGCCAGCATACTCCGGAGTTAATGTCCAGAAGGCTAACGTTATACTTTTGGTCAAGGGTATTAACAATGTAAAATATTAAAGG
>JAGDQP010030065.1:8257-18891 GCA_022664845.1 Lepisma saccharinum | reverse complement strand
ACAGACAGATTACCTTGACAGCGGTGTCTATCATCCGTAAGCATGGACCTGTATAAATACTTTCCTCTTTCTATGGCTTTTACAGTTCAACACGCTTCCCTTTTCTTCTCTACATCAGCTGGGTAAACTAATAATCCACTTCCATGAATTTCTGTCCATCTAACACTAAAATAACTGCTGTGTGGGAGAATAATTCAATACTACTTTTTCCCCACTGCACCGTCAACCATGTCACTTACACCATCTACTGTTCGACTGAAACATCGTTGCTAAGTCTGCCGGTTAGATTCACATGTCCACACTACCGTGCTAACGCATCATTTCCAGCGGCCGCATTTTCATCCATGCTTGCATACGCACACACATCTTTCAACATAAAGTGCACAAAATCAGGTGAGCTTCTTCTCTGTCCATAACACACATGAGAGGGGTCGTGCGTCACCGTCACAGCAAGTTCATAATTAATTGCTTTAAAAAGTATCATCAATGGAGATTTCAGTAACTTTCGCTTATTTAATTGGTTTATGCAATGAATTTCAACTCGGGAAGGACGTAAGCTATAGTGCTGTTACCACCCATAAATTAATTTTATCTTATCTTAACAAATTCCAAATACTACTACAAAGCACTCGTGGTGAAAGTGGTAAAATCCTTAACTTCGATCCGGCGATAGATAGATAAGCGAGTTCGTACCCCGGGGCAGTCTATTCTGACTGAGGGTTTGCAGGGTTTCTCAAAGTTTCTCCAGGCGAATACCGGAATGATCTGTACTAAGGCCTTGCCGTTACCTTCGTCATTTGCTTCTCTATTCTATTTAGGCCTGAGCCAAAGATGCCTAAAGGTCATAATAAATTCAAATTCTCAATATAATTCGTATGTAATTTTCTAGTATATTAACAACAACAAAGTGAGAGATATTGAAATAAATCAACCCTGGCAGTATTTAAGGTACTATTTGCCTGGTGTAACTGAAAGATACCGTGCAAATCCTCAGTCATGGGCAGCCACTGGGCGAGAACTCGCGACCTTCCGAATGTTAAATGATCTCTCCATCAATTTAGGTACGAGCAAAAGTAAACAGTAGTAAGGTCATTGTATAATTGTCTTGAATAAATGGACATTAATGATAATAATATTAATAAATATTTTAATTTGAACAAGAAATAGGTTTTATAAGTTTTTACATTGTTAATTCCTTTATTAAAGAATCTCGACAAATGGGAGGATAATTTGTAGATATTTTTCTGTTGAAGTTTTGCTGGACAACGATCTCTGTCGGACGTTGACTGGTTTTTAATTTAAAAAAAAACAATAATAAACTTATGGATAAAAGAAACAATTTAGTATTGTGTCGTTTTCTGTGAATTTCTCCTTTCATATTTAATTTTCTCCGCACGTAGAAGAATAAGTAAGTTTTCACATTTTTGTTGCATGTTTACTGTACTGGCAACCCTTCATATGCCGGCACATGACTGCATTTTTTCTTAAGTGGAGGATCTTGGTTCAACCATCTACAATCTGTCATGCTGAAGTGCATAAGTGCAGACCATGTGAGTCCGAAAAAGGTGAAATAGAAAAGACATATTTTTTCGTATCAAATACAGGAATGTATTAAAACGACTTTTGTTAAGGGGTTTCTACTTATTCTTTTGTATTTATGTGACATAACAAGCTTACACTGTGTTAGTGTTAAGTAGTTAGCAACTACAGTATTTGAAATTTATACATTGTTACACTATATTCACAGTTACAATATGTAACGTATGTTAAAAAATAAAAATGTACTTCATACATACAAAAAATGTAACCAAATTTACACTTTGAACATGTAACAGTAGTTAACTAAATACAGTACTCGTTCCTAAATTGAAAAACATCCCAAGTCCATTGACATATATACGTATGTTTCACAATGATATTTCTATTCCACGCAGTTGAAACTTTCAGGAGGGACAAAAAAAGATCATAATTAATAAGACAAATCACAAAAACATTGAATATTATAATGTTCTTGTTCCTCCTAAAAAAATTACTCCGCTGGACTTGGGATGTTTTTCAATTCAGGTCTTCATTTGTGAACTACGATGCTTCATTTCTTTTACAGTTTGTTAACTACAAGGTCGTACTGCAACAGTATTGTGCTTGTCCTCATACTATATATGCATGCAATTGGAGACAAAATGGTTCGTACTGAGAATTTTTATATATCATTTTCAACTTCAACACACACTGCAAAATATAGCTATGTTAGTTCAATATAATGCAGTGTCGCAGCGTCACTACCACTTTTTGTGTATTAAATCAACACAACACACGGTGTTGAGTTCGGTACTGGGAGAAAAAAGTTACGGCTGCAGCGAGATTTCAATATGGGTTGCTCAGTTAAAAGTTGCCAATAGTTTCTAATTCAATAATTGTTAATTATGATTATAAAACATCACAATTTTATAGTCTATATCAGTAGCCTCATACTAATTTTTTGGGCGATGCTAAGATTCAGCTATCTATTATTTGTTAATCTGCCTTTTGCATTCATTAATATTACTTGGGGCAGAGTGTAGTTAGTGGTATTATTAATATTTATCCTTTATTTCATTTATCGAATTTATTTTTTAGAATTTATGCAACAGCCAAGTGAAGAATTTATGTTTAAGCATATTATGGAATACTTTGTTATTACATGCTACTTTGGAACACTGGCTGATACAACTTTTATGACATATCATCTCTTTTATGTTTATTATTCCTTGAAGTTATAGATTTAATACTGATGTTATGCCGATTGTACCTAATTACTCAGAACAGAGTTTATAAATTTATTATAAGTTATGTTTAATTATTTCCCTACTTTATGACTAAGTATGCTTTAAATTTTACTGTAACGGCTTTAACAATATTAATGAAAATATTTATGTAACTATATAATATTTTCGATACGTGTTGTATTGGCCTACATGGTGCTCTTAACACGAAAATAAAAACATTCATTATTATTGTTATTAATATTACTATTATTATTAGAATGGGAGGTTTTACCATTATGGGTGATCAATTTCAAAGTTTAAAAATTGAATGTTTAATACTAAAACAGGAAAAGAAGTTCCTGCATTTATTACAAGAAACATTAAATTTGTGCTGCAAAAGTGTCAGGAGAATGGCCCAATCATTAAACTGTACAAGGGTATAATCAATCAATACTTGGACAAAATTCTCAAATGGCAGGTAATAGTGTTATTATAATGCAACCGACTAGAGAACATGCTGGGAACACGCAGTATAAATCATCTGGTGATAAGTCTAACGATCAATGCTCGAATCAAGATGACATAAAACATTAAATAAATCTAAATCAGTTTTAGTGAAAGGTACAAGGGTGACAAATAAACATACAACAAACAAAAGCACGAACATTCTTTGTCACAAAGTTAGATCAAACTGTAACTCGTAATGACGTTATGGACCATGTGCGGGAAAATGCAAACCTACCGTCGTTAAAATATGAAAAACGAAAAACAGGATTTCCATGGTACGCTTCCTTTTTACATTTTACTAAATATAAATAACTACGAGAAAATAGTGTATCCAGAGTTATAGCTCGAGGGCATATAGTATACACAAGTTCTTGTCAAACTCCGTGAAAAAAAATATCGTAAAGCCTAATAACCCAAATCAAGCATTCTCCTCAAGAAATGGAATGAACGGTACAGGTACAAGGGTTGACAACATTCTTGGAGTTTTGCAACAGAAGAAGGAAGAAGTGACACCTAACCGGCAAGAACTCTTCCAGAATACTAATGTAGATAACCGAGACAAGGTGGCTACTCCGGGGCCACAAAGCGATAAAAGACAGAAGGGAATAGTGAATCCAACTACAATTGAATTAACCAATGAATGAAAAACTCCGTACTTTTACTACCAGAATATTCACGGCTTAAACACATAATTTCATCACGGAAATCAATTATCATAATCTTGACATGATAGTAATTACGGAATCTGGGTTTAAACAACACAGAGGGTATTTCACACAGATGTCAAGTATTTATAAGTTTCATAGAAATGATAGATTCATGCAATCCAATTCAAAAACTAAAAGGGAAGGTTTATGTTTGTTAATCAAAAGAAAAATTCAGGTCCATATCATTAAGATGCCATTTCCTGAGTTAGAAGGAATGATTGGCTATATTTCTGGAATATATTTCCCACCAATACTTCTAGCACTGCATTATTTTACACCTAATCTGAAGCCCCGTCTCTTACATGAATATTATGTTAGGTTTATTAACAAATTGACAAACAAAAAAGTCAAAATACCTCTCTTGGGTGATATTAATTTACTAGGCATCGGCTGGATCACAAGAAACAACTATCAACCATCACTATATCAGACAAAGAGCAGAACTAATTCTTAAATTGGCTAATCTACTTATGACAATTTAATAGGTTTTATAGTCCAAATGGTCATACAAAGGTATTAGACGCACTATTAACTAATCTAGTTTCTGGTAAGATTCACACACAGATGGATTCTCTGACAAGGTTTCATCAGTTCTATCCACGTTTTACACTGACAATAGACAAAGACGACTCAATCATAAACACTCATAATCACAGTAAAGAAAGTGAAGAACTGAGGTACTTGCTTTAACCAAGCTAATTTTGACGGTATTGTGTTAAACGTAGTTAAAACTGACTCCAAGGTAAAGCCAGCAAATTGTATAGATATGCAAAGCTATACCCTTATATCCTCAGATGTATGAAAGAAACAGCTTTTCCCAACAAATAACCGAAGGTATAAAGATAGCGTTCATGCCATTTATTTGAGATCGTTGGATGACAAGGTATTTGAATAGGTTAATGAATAAAGAATATATTTTAAAAACAGGGCATATCAAGTATGTCGAACTACAGAAGCAGGTAAATAAGTGTTATAAGATAGCTAGGGAAAACTTACTTTAGAACTCTGGAAAACAGTCTTCATGGAACACCAAATTTCTTCTGGTCTCATTTTAACAGAAACAAAAATGCAAAGATATCATATGTATTGAGTTAAATGACGAAACCATAGATAATACCGAGGCATTACCGAGATATTTGAAGAATATTTTGTACGTAATTCACAAATGATGACTCAAATATTAAATTTGTTAACGAAGGCAGTTTAAATGTAACTCCAATATGCATACCATGTATCTCGATTAAAGATGTAAAAAAAGCTATATGAAAATTAAAAGCAAGGTCTAGCACAGATGTAAAAAATATTCCTAATTACATTATCAAAGCCTGTAGTGAATACTTAGCTCCAACATTGGTAAAAAAAATCAATATGTCATTAAAAACTGGTTACTATCCCGACAATTGGAAGAAAGCATTTATAGTTCCCATACACAAAGGAGGTAGTAAAACTGCCACGGAAAATTACAGGCCAATATCTGTACTATATAATTTTGCACATATCTTTGAAGCTATAGTAGCCGAACATTTACAGCTTAAATAATAACAAAAATTTCACGAAAATCAACATGGTTTCATAAAAGGTAAATCTAATACAACAAATTTCTGTGCCATCATGAATCAAATACAAAAACACGTAAATAACCAGGAATAGTGTGATGTTAGCTACTTTGATCTGTCTAAGGCCTTTGATGCAGTTAATCGTTCCATTTTGTTAAGTAAATTGACAAAGATAGAGGATAACCACATATGATACCTAAAGTGATTTGAACACTACCTGATAAACCGATCCTTTTAGTTGAAGATTAAAAAGTCCCTTTCTTCTGTTGCCAAAATCACGAATGGTATCCCTCAAGGGTCTCATCTAGGACCTCTTTTATTCAATGTATTTGTAAATGTAGAATGTGAATGTAAATAACACATGTATAATGCTTTCTTATTCTACATCGCTTCTATACGCCGATGATTTGAAGTTAATTGATAGGTTAGCTGTTATGAGCACAGTGCAGAACTGCAAATGATGTCAACAGCGTTGTAAATTGGTGTGAAGAAATTTAGATGAAGGTAATGTTGATAAAATCAAATATATACATTTTGCAAACAAAACAAACTATTATCTAAGTGCATCCAGATTAAGAACTTAAGATTACTAAGGTCTATTCTACAAAGAATTTGGGAATATATTTCGATGCCAAATTGAAATTTAAGGAACAAATAATTAATACAACATCTCAAGCTAGGAGACTGATAGGTTTTATTTTCAGACAATGGAGCGAACTAACCAGGATTCAAACGTTCGTCTCATTATATAAAGTATTGACCAGAATTAAGCTGGAATACGCAGTTATAATCTAGTTCCCTTCAACTAAAATGGCTAGTAATTAAATTGAAACTGTTCAGAAATGTTTTTACAGGCTTCTATGTGACACATTTAGGTAAAGTTATTGCACACAAAAGTATGAGTATTAGTGTAGATATTTTGAATTTGAACCTTTGTACACCCCAAGAAAAATAGTAGATTATCGACGAAGTACTAAAGAGTAAAATCCAGTGTAAACTTCTGCTAAATATAGATATACGTACAAGCACCATCTTACGTCCATAGATATTATGACTACCTTACTACAAGGAATGAAAACAAAGGAATTTTATATAGAATGACCAAAAAGAATAATGAGATTGGCTGAACTAGCTAATTCCTAACCTGTAACTAAGTACAATCAGCAACAAATTATAACTACATCTTAAAAATCTAACTGACGGCTAGAAGTAGAACAAGAAAGTTTATAATCTTGGAAATTTTGTGCCAAAGTTTTGTACAAGGACACAATGATAACAAAGGACTGGCATATTTTTATATACTTTTCCCTGTTAACTTTAACTTTGTTACTGTTGAGTTGTTTAGTGTCTTGTTTATATTTTCCTGTGCAAGGGTTGGGCTTGTCCAAAGAAACAAGTTACTTCTTTTGTAATATTACTTCAGAGAAGGAAGTTACAATGCAAATTCCAGCTTCTTATAACAATATTATTATGATGAAATTAACTAAAAGCTGATATAGTCGAAATGCATTCAGTTGTTAAGCTGTAGTACTGTAGTATTCGTTCCCAACCTGTTATAATAAGCCATAATAAGGACGGCTTCTGTCAATTATACCTTGCGTATTACTAACTCGCACTATATAACCTTTTCCTTCTTAGTAGCGAAACTATTTGTGCTTTCTTTGATTATTGTATACAATACACATCTTATTTGCATAGCAAATTAGCACTTGATGAAGTAATTTAATAAAACGTTAGTAAACTTAACATTATGTAAAACTTCCTAAAATCCGTCAAAAGTATTTTCAAGTTATACAACATCTTTCTACTACTATCGTACCGAAAGTTAAGTTCAATAACTGAAAACTTACTTCAATCCCAAGAAAAATGGAACTTTCTGCAGAATGCTAGAAGAATGTATCTTCAGAATGGATTTCTTTTAACTAAGAACCTCTCGCAAAGAGACAGAAATCTACCCAGTTGCAATTTAAATGTACATATTTTCTTTAAATGTTATTGGATATATAAGGTGTAAAGGCGATAACAGTCTAAATTTGTCATAATTATAGTATCCCTGTCAAAATGTAGAGAATAGATGCATTCATTCGGGTAGTTCTGAATTTTGGTTATATTCCATGGGTCGAGTACAAATATACAAGTTTACCAATTCCAACTAGCGCCGCCGGCGCCACCAACTCAAAAACTGCAACATTTTCGGCATTTTTTCGGGTTTCGTCGAGCATCTCCTAAATCATGCGTTTAATAGAATAAGGTACACCTAGTTTTTTTGCTTCTAAGAAGTGTAAATGTGCTACAATTTGGTTGCAGAACGGTTTTTCTACTTGAAATAGTTTCGGAGATACAGTTCGGCGATTTTTCCTCCAAAAAGAGAAAAGTACAGAATTTCAGCCAGTTTTTGTCCTGTAGCTTCGAAATGGACAAAATGTAACATAAAAACTATTGCCTACGATTTGACTACGGAACGGTATCTCTACGTCTACTAGATCTCTAGGTAGAGAACGTTGAAGAACATTTGTTGTTTTAGGAAAAAATTAAATATTTAATTTTGATAGAAATAAGGCGTAATGACAACATTGGAAACCAATTACTTGCAACTTAAAAACTTTATTAATAAGAATAATATGTAAACGAAGAAATTATTAATCAACACTGTATTTTTAAAAATCAAGAAGGTTCACCATTTTTGCCGTTTTGAAGAGCCAGGACGGTCATAATCGATAGTTTCGACAACGTGGTCCACATTCAGGTCTGTGTGTTCAAGTTCCACTAGTTGAACGTTCAAACTCTCGTCTCCCAGCTGTTCATTTATCATGTCGATGGGTAGTGGAACATCTACACCCTCTGCGTTGCAGTCCGAAATGATGAGTGCTCAATTTTTGCAAGAGTGTCCAATACAATGATTGCATACCGAGGAGAACTTTAGCCCTGCTTTTCTGCATCCACATTCATTCGTGCAATGCAGGCACAAGAGATGCAGTGGAGCAGGGTTTCCGAAGCTGGGTCCTTTCTTGCTTTTAGAAGAAAGAGGCCCCACAGAGTACTCATCCAACCCCATTCTAAAGGGTTTTTCTCTTCTCTCACTCACGCCAGCACCTGGTGGTATGTCCTAATGGCATGTGGCCGAGCAGTGGGAAGCAGTCGGGAAAGATGGAATTTTGTTTTGGCGACTGCTTTTACAAAAATGAATTTTATCAGTTCGTCAAGATTTTGTGACGCAAGGAGCGCCCCCATACAATTCAACCAGGAAATATTCTTCAGCCTCTGCCAATTCCTCGGTTGTGCCATGAGCGTTAAAGAATGTTACTGCCTTTCCTTGGAGTTCGGGTGGATCGGATAGTAGTGACCAAAATATGTTTTCCCATGGCCGAAAAGTACAGATGTTTTATCGCATCCCCTGTTATGCATGCAGCAATAAAATAATGTTTGTAAAACTGTAGTGAAAAGGGTGAACTGTAGTGAAAAGAGTCGACTGAGTAGAAAACATAATAAACTTACCTTTTCCTCAATTTTGGAGGAACACAGTTTTGTTAACTGCTGCTAATCCGTTGAATATGAAAAGGTTGTGCCAACGGCACTGTTCACAATAAGAACGTCAGCGACTTTAACTTCATGTCTCACTTGTATATTAGCTATTTCTACCACCTCCTTGAGAAATTCATTGGCGAGAAATTTATCCTGTGTACTTCGCAAAATGGTTATTTTATCGAACATGATGTAGGAGATGAAAGGGTAGCTCGACGAATTCGTTCCAAACATTTTGTGCTGTTTTGGACAGCACCAGGAGGATAACCATCGAATATAAAAGCCACATTCATACCATAATGGGTTTACAAATATTTTATGTAGCTGTTCGCAATTGCCCCAAAGGAGGTCTGTCTACACCACACAACTCTGTGCAGTATATGCCAACTGTTAACCACATAGTATTTTCTCCACATAGGGATTTCGTCTTTCACGAGTGGTACGAATTATTTACATAAAAATTTCAAATTTCAATTTTTACATTTTTCCAAAAACAACATTTTTTTTTCAAAATTCTCTATCTCCTGATCTATTAGACGTAGAGAAATCGTATCGTAATCAAATTGTAGGCAATTAACTCTAGTTTACAACTTATAACATTTTGTCGTAGGTCTCGACGATTGGAAGCTACAAGACAAAATAAATCCCGCTGAAATTCTGTACTTTTCTATTTCTGAGGAAAAATCGCCGATCTTTGAAGAGTTATATCTCCTAAACTATTTCAAGTAGGGAAACCTTTCTGCAGTCAAATTGTAGCACATTTACCCTTCTTTTAAAAAGCCAAGTATAACTTTTTCTATTAAACGCATGGTGTAGGAGATTTTCGACAAAACCCCCAAAAATTGCCGAACAGTTTGTAGCTTTTTTGAGTTGGTGACGTCGGCGACGCTAGTTGAAACTGGAAAACTTTGATGTTTGTTCACGTGCTCGACCCATGTAACATATTCAAAATTCAGAACTATCCAAATTAATGCATCTATTCGACCCTTTTCGTGACCATTTGACTGGACTATAGGGATAATGAGTCTCAACGAGCTCTATTCTTCTGGAAGAAGTTAAGAAGAAACAGTCTTGGTTTTAGTTTTAAAGCAGTCGCAGCATTTTCCTAACGAAAATGAGGCAAAATCGAGAAAAATATTTGGATCTTCTCTGTAAGAACAGTAACCACTAGGTCCTGGGAACTAGGTTTCCTGGAATAAAGTGCGTGCATCAGAAATGTATCCTATATTTTTGGAAGGACATCAGTCCACAATTTAGTTATATTTAGTTTTTCATTGTTTCAGAAAATACAGTTATAGCTGCCAATGTTGGTATTAAAATGGAGCCAATAAATCAAATGATTTAACTTTTGTAGTGAATTGAAAACATTATGTTCTTTTAAAAGAACATCAGTCAAGGACTCATTCATAAGAACAATAGCTTATCCCTTAAGAAAAGATTCCCAATTAAGGATCAGGAAACACTAAAGGATTTAGAATACTATGATGAGGATTTAGAATAATATGATGAGGATTTAGAATACTATGATAAGGATTTAGAATATTATGATAAGGATTTAGAATACTATGATGAGGATTTAGAATACTATGATAAGGATT
>JAGDQP010030063.1:1566-22891 GCA_022664845.1 Lepisma saccharinum | reverse complement strand
TTGAACCCGATCGGACTTATACAACGCGAGCTACAGATCACTGAAGCCATCTATTGGCAAAATAATGGATTACTTTTTACTACACCAGATATCTTGTTGATGTATTTTACACAGTACAAGCTGGAATACAGACGAACCCAATACAAGGCTAATACAGTCATTCGTAGTTTTAAAACAAAAAAGTTCGCTTGAAAAGTTTGTAAAAATATTCCAAATTTTCGAAGGCAATACCATTGAGATGTGTGGTTGCGCATTACGCGACGTTGTACAACTTCAGTATTGGTTGAAACTCCAACATTCGAATGTAGTCGAAGCCATTTCAACCATTTCTTTGTAATGCTCCACAACGATCATTGCTTTGCATTGTAATACCATTTATAATAATAAATAGTATAGTATCGAATACCTTGGGTGTTTATTTATTGAATTGAAAACTCAATGCATCTTTTATGTAAGAAAAAAATATTTATTTTCTAAATCTACTCTACTACATTTTCTGTTTACAAGATGGATTCTCTTTTTTATTTTTCTTACAAGTTTAGGTACAAGTTGATCATTCTTTTTCAAATTTTGAGTAGTTAATGACTAAAATATTTTGATTTCTGACTTTAAAATATATGAATATAATACAGAATCATTATGCTGATATTGAGTTCTATTCGTTTTAAAATATTTACAATTGCGGCGCAAGAATTTAATGATAGGTCTAGGTGCTTTTCTTCCTAGACTGTCAAAGTACTGGCCTCGTCTGTTTTTGTTATTGAAGATGACAACCCAGTGTGATTCTCCAGAGGGTGACGGATGTTTCACTTGTACAGGTAAGGTATCAACGGCATGATCCCCTTCATTACACTGGCAATTTTACAGTCTTTGAGAACAAGTTGCAGTAGATCACTTCACATAGTTTTCGGGTTTCGTCAAGATATACTGCGACAAATCACAGTAGTTGAGGTAATTGGCCTATTGCCAAGCGTCTTTTTAATCACAGCGGTATTTTCCAAATTGATGAAGGTAATGTACACAAGTCCTTATAGGGAATGATAATTGACTAGATTTCGGACACTGCTGATTTTCCAGATTATTGACAGTTTTTTCAAGAAATTTGGCGTCTTCTTCCGTGAGTATACAGGGTTCCAATGTGCTCCGTATACTTGATCACAATACTTTTAAGTTCCTGGTAGGGGATGTCTCCATGATTCTAGTCCAGACCAAAGACGTAGCGAGACTGGAATTCATTGCTGAACCGAAGTCCTAGGCTCAATTTCGTGATGGGAAAGGGATTCTTGAAAATCCAAGACTGGCAGCTGTTCTAATCTACATTGACGATGCCGAGTTCCTTTACGACAAGACCTTTCTCCTCTTCACCTTGATCGAAGGCCGAATATTGGATGATGCCCCTCGTGGTATGCGACGGATGAATAATGCAAGCAGTTTATTACATGTACTGAGAAAATGTGAAAGTAACCAGGTTTCCTTAGATTAGAAGACGAGCGTGATTCACTAAGATCGTATTGTCAGTATAAATGTTGCGATTTTTGTCAATTTGAATGAGGGAATCAAATTGAGCATAGACAATGCAGGTGATGGAATCCTGCAGAGCTTCACTGAAACATATTTTCAAGTTGACAGGCGCATCTCTGACAACATCCCAAGTGGAGTCGTCCAGCGTATTGGTGGGAGATAGAATGAATGCGAAAAGAGTATAACCTCTAGGATATTCGTTGAAAGTAATGGCATGTCCAGCATTTTGATGGAATATGCCGGAGCCAGGAAACAAGGTATAATGACTTTGAGTATATAATTGATTTGCGAAATCTGGAGTTAATGGAGTGAGAGGGTAAAATTTTGATCCAACTTGAACCTGGAGATTATTAACATTAAAATGTTCGAAACTGAAGGGTTGCATTGAATGCCGTATTTGAAAAAAGCCAATCACAAGACCCTTTGGTACATTACCCAGGAATGTATTGTCAAGATTGTGTGAGGTTACGCCTTGAGGAATGGTATGCACACGTGTCTACGCGTGTCAAAGGCGATTTGGCAGTATCTTTAATCATATTGTTATTTAATTGAAGTGCTAAATCAGCAGAGATATCCATACGGCGTACATATAATATAGCTTTCTCCAACTCGAGTTTAAACCCAGCATTTTGAGCGACCATTAAGCAGAAAGAATCTTTGCTGCGATATAATTTAATACGGCGAGTGACTTTATTGGGAAGAATAAGTTCGATTCCAGCAATGGCTGAAAGTCTACCATACATTTAACGGGGGAGCTTCCGACAATGAAAGCACCACGGTTTTGAAATCCTGTGTTTGCATTACCCAGAGTATTAAGTTGCCCTGCAGTATCTTTGTACCATAATGCAGTAGTTAAATTAGTATTTGCAGCATCCTCGGAATGACTGATTAACGTTTCCAGATACGCACGGTAAGGGTATGTTCCATTGGAAGATGAAATTAATTTATCATTCAAAGAAACATCAATTTGATTGGAGAGGGAATGCATGAAATTGTTGACGAGTGCAACAATGTCACCTGCAACAGCGGGTGGTCCTGCTTGTGGAGCTTGTAGGTTACCTCCATTTGCAGTGACTACATTTCACATATAGATAGATATGTTCAGGATGAATATATTCTGCAGTGTCTCCAGGAATGACAAATTCAATAGGACCTTCGGATGTGATAGTGGAAATGGATCGATATTTAACCATACGCGAAGACTCAATGGCTGTTTGAGTCATGGGCACTGAGACCAAATCAAGTTCATGCGTACAGCACTCTACTTCCAGGTGTAAGGAATGACATTTTTCCTAACGAAAGATATCCCTTGTTGTACCAGAATGTTTACGGTCATTCCTATGTGGTCCAATGCGAACAGGAGCTCTTCGTTTGCGTGCCCTTCTCCGACCACTACCATCAAGCAACTAATTTATTTTATTTTTAGCTTTTGTCTTTAAAGTCGTGCCTGCTTGTCGAACTCTAGCTTTGACCGATTCTTTAATTGGACGATTTTCCAATACATCCCCTGCAACTTGAATTCCTGTGTGTAATGCCTGACGACCTAGTGCTTTTACTCCTTGTTTAATAAATGCCATAGCATAAAGGAAAGGCCCTGGAAATAAACTTCTTATTCCATGTCCCCGTTGATAAACAGGTCCGGCGAAATAGGGTATTCCACGACCTCGATGTCGTACTTTCATTTTGAGAGACGTGTAAAATGAAGTGTCACGGTCATTGTCCCAGATGCAAATGGCAAATCTCGACCTGCATGGTCCTTTAGTAGTGTTTCAATCGTATCAAAATGTAATTTTGCTAGCGAGATTTAATGTACGTTTTGGAAGGTGACGGTTTGTACTTTACCATGATTCCTATCAAGGCTGAATAATATCGGTATATACAAATACCTGCTGAGGGTATCCAATATCCAAGTAAGGTTGTTTTTGTGCTTGTTTTATTTTGATCAAATCAATGTTGGGTTCAAAACCTAGTTGTAATGCAAGCATAGGAGAAAGGTACAAGTATGAGATAATTTCATCTGAATGGTGTTTACGTGCTCAAAGCGTATGGTAGGTGCAATTTTATTAAGTTCATCTAGTTATTGAGGAATCGTAGAATAGTATTCTGGTGTAATCTTATTTTTCACCTCTTTCCCATCACGTAAATAAAAGCATATGATATTTTGTCCATCGAGTACATTATAGCATCTTAGAGGAATATGGATTTCACTGAGGCCTACCACCCATGATGAATCATTCAAATGAATATGATGATTTAATATGTTTAGGAAATGACATGGTTTATTATTACTATAAGTTTCAGTACTTGCATTGGAAGTGAGGGTAATGTAGAAACTATCCTCTGTACTGTCATATTGGTTTCCGTTTAAAATGAAGTGTAATGCTTGAAGTGCCAAGTTTTGGAATGGAATGGTAAGTTTTGGCCCTGTTTATCTTTTAAGTCTACATGAAGAGTATCGAAATACTTCTTTTGTACTTTACCATAGTGAGGACGATCAAATACAAGAGATTTGAGTTTTCCATACTGGTATTCATGAACACTGATTGTACGAAAAAGTTTTTCTATCTTAGGATGATCCGTGACAAGATCGAGACAAATTTCAGAAGGAATATTGTTTTCTAGATTGGTAATAAACTTTCCAGTAACTGATTTAAACATGGGATCTTTTTCCTCAGCAGGAGGAAAATGATGAATGGCTAATTTTTGTACATGAGGATCCATCGTGTACCCCAAAATGTTTTGTAAATCAGGAGTCATTCCTATTACATATTCCTTATCATGAAGAACGGTAGTTCTTCGAGTGACGCTGGCAAAGGACACTGTTAGCGGCACTCAAATAGTATACAGTTAGTTTCGGATCTACCAAAGTATAAGTCCGATTTTGATGCTTGAACTGACATTTGAAAGCTCTTTCCAATACTGAAACACAGGAAAAAAATTGGGTCGGTAGGATCTCCTTGGGACCCCCTAGGACGCTTTGAAAAAAAATATCAAAATTTCACATTTTTTAGGATAGCACTGACCCCAGACCATATAGGCGGCCGAAACTTACTGGAACTTATTCTACGCTTCAATACGTTTCAAACGGTTTCATACGTTAAAATCGGTGGAGCGGTTCAAAAGTTAACTTTTTTAACCGAATCACAAAATTTTCACAAATGATAGAAAGGTATGTCCGTCATTTGGTGTGTCTTTTTGTTTTAGCCCCAAATGGGTGGTACCGGGTTTTATCCCCCCATGTTGATAGAGGTAAATCCAAGCTTAGATTTTTGATAGGAGTTACGGTTTTCGAGATATGAAGCAAAATCGATCTTGTATCCTTCCGCCATAGTGACACGTGCCACTTTTTAAATACGAGCCCGTACGGAGAACACTCTCCGCCGCTGCTCCACTCATCTGGGCATGACGTAAAGGAGAAAAATGTAAAGATACATAGAACAATGAAATCGGCAATAGAACTTGCTATTTGAACAAGCTTAACAACTTATATATTAAGACAAAAAATTCATAACATTATAAGTATTGCATACTATATTCTAAGATTGTGTAAATCAGAAGAAAAACTTCAACTAATCAAAGCACTTTAATATTTTCCAATTTTCTTATGAAAATTCTCATCGAACAAGAGAATTGTCAAGCAGCTAAATATGTGCGATGTGAAGCAACTTTGAAATCGTGGTAAATATTTTATTTAGATTAATTCCGACATGGTAATGTTTTCTTTAAAGATTCATAAAAATATACGACTCAGACTTTCAATTTTAAAGTCTGAACGCGGTGTTTGCTTCTTCTCCAAGTTGGTTTCTCGCGAACATTTAGAATTGTTATTTAACAAGGCATTTTGATTCGGCAATGCAATATTTAAATAACTGTGATCCTGTAAATATTCGAGTTATAGATCTGACTTGAAGATTATAGATACTATTTTCAAGAGCACTGCCACGGCCAGTCGTTAAGACCGGGGAGCGGGCCAAATTATCTTCAATACATTTTTAGAAGTCACATTTCCAACACTTCAACCACGTTCCTACGCAGTTTCGAAGATGTATTATTAATACAGTTACGTCCTAGTTGCCGCCCTGAGATGTCTGTGCCAAATCACCTACAGAATTATTTCTTAAAGTCCCGTTTTAAATTATCTTTTAAACGGCACCTCAAACACCTTCCTAGCACTGGCGATTCTGAAAATAGTTTCCAAACCAGTTCAGAACCCCTTCCCTCCCATAAGGCGGCTGTAGAGTGTCAAATAGCTTTCATGACTCTTTCTTAAAATTAATTTTCAAATTACCTTTAAAATGACACCTCGATTGCCTTCCTGCTCCTAATACTTTCAGTTGTATTATTGGAGTTACACCCTTTTCCCCTCCCTTTTGCTTACGAAAGGTCGAATCACCTTCATTGCTGTTTCTCTAAGTTGATTGCATCATAAGCTTTCAATCGACACTTCAATCGCCTTCCTAGCATAGTTCCGAAGATGCTATTTTCCCTTCCCCCAGCCCCAAACAGTTGTGGTGGATCAAATCGTCTGTTACGACCTTTGCTATGCTACAAGTCTGCATTCAACAATTTTTAATTTTAAACTATTTTTTCAAGTTTTTTTAACGACGGGCCTTTAAAGTCCTTTAGTAAACTTTGGCTCAGGCTAAATGCTATGATAATGGTAATTATTAAAAGAGGTTATTGATAAACAATATTGCCTGACAATTTCCGCGCAAACGTTTCTCTTTCTTTCACACACGCATACTTTACATGACACTTTTTCTTTAACAGTTTAATATCAATATATATTCAAAATTAAAACTAAGTTACAAAATATACGCGTATTTTTCATGTGTGTTCATTTTTTTTTTCAAAATTACGGAAGACGCTAAAGCACATGCTGGCTCAAGTCACGTGGGCATGAGCTAACCAGTTTAACTTTCTTTGCAAATAGATGGTAGAAAATATTCTTTACGCGCAACAAGTTAACGCGTGGCTATTGATTCCAAATCTGCCGAGCGAGAATTTCGATGTTAGACTTGAGGGGAAATTCTTTTCTTTTCTTTCTTTCACAAAGTACAAGAAGGAAGAAAGCTATTTTTTTCTTGAATAAGTACTTCCCCTTGTAGTATTATCATAGACTCATAATAGATACTTATCATGCTTCCCCATTTCTGGCTGCGCTAAAGCTAATTGGTTTTTGTACAGGAGCACGTGATTTTGAAACCATCCGCTAGGTTGCTCTGACATCGACCTAACGGAAATCGCGTAAAATCTAAAAATTATGGTTGTTTTGCGCGAAACTCTTAAGTCAAGTGAACCAATTGTGGTTTGCCATTATCTTTCAGTAATTTTGAAATTCATAATCCGTTCGGATTGAAACCATTCGAACAACTAATTAAGTTAAAATAAGATGAATTACTCACCAGTTAATTTGATATGTTGAAGAAATGATCGTTGAAATTTGTCCAGATTAAATTCTTGCAACGCACCAACTTAAACGAAGCACAAAATTCAGTAGTACAACACGTAAGTTTACTCTAAAGCGAAATAGACGAAAGTGATATGACGGAATGATTAGATTTTTTATTCTCTCAGCACAATTTTGGAAATTGAATCACGACTAATTAAATTAGCGTCGAATTAGATTGGATTGGCTACCCGAAATATCTTTTTATTTTAATCATCCAATAAATATATTTCCCGGTAAAATGTAGATGGTACATAACAGATGGAAGGGAATATTATACAAAGCGTTTCAGCAAATAAAGTTTCAAAAATCCCCCTTGAAGTTTTTTACGCATCACAATATCAAAAGCGTAGGGATGCCAAAACTTAAAAAAAAATCTGATTTTCTGGCATCAAGCGTACATCCAGATATATGTAAAATTAAGGAATATGTATTTTTATTTCACAGAAGTTTATACTATTCAATATGATAGACTGTTTCAAATCCCTATTACATGGACCCGTATTGATAAACACACAGTGTAGAACTTTCTGTATATTGTGACGGGAAATATGGAAAGAAAATACAACAAAGCTAGTTTCAGGGAAGGAGAAAAGGTTATATCTTTCATTTGTTCGGAAAGTTTCCGAGACAAAAAAGTACAAGAGGAAATTTCAGTTGTGCTGAAACAATCAGACATGCGTTTGCAGCTTTCCGAATCAGCAGATGAACAGTTTCTTGTTAAACGTCAGTTTGCAGTTGTTGCAAAAGTATATCAAGCCTATCTAAAAGGCTTGTGATTCCCCCTTGCAGTATTTATAAAGTGGCGAGATTAGCTATGCATTTCATGGTACTGTATCTTTTTCCTCTTCTTCGTTGGGGAAGAAATCGTAGTCAGTTGAAAATTCTATACCACAGAAAACTTTCATTCAGCCACAAGAAAATCTTTTCCCTTTATCGGCAAGTGAGGGAAGATATAAATTAAACTTCATTCTCTTTTCTCCCTGTTACCTGCGGAGCCTTTAATGGGGGTAAATTCAATCAGGGGACGCTACACAATCTCACCTGGCCAAGCAAAGAGCTATTCCATATGTTTTGACTTTTCATCTCTGAAATTACAACAACCAGTAAAAATAGACGATTTCGAAAGATTGTTGTAAAAATCTATCAATTTATGGTAGTATTTTTTTTTCTGGTCTAATTTTGTTGAACAAAACTTCAAAAGAAATATAATATTTACCGAAGTAAACTTATAATATTCTCCCATCATAGTTCTCCTTTCTATGAACAAGAGAGTACCTTCATTTGAAAATTTTCATTCAACATTTAATAGGAAAAACAACGCGAGCAGCATGTAATTAGGAGAATACGAAATATTCGAACCTAGTAAATTAAAATAGATTGCAAGACAATTAAAAATTAAATTACTTTGTACTACTAAATAGTTTACGAATTAAATACAAATTAATAATGCGCATTGCAGTGTAATGCAATATTTAATACTTAAATATCTTGACAAACTTGTACGTAACATACAAAATTTAAAAAAAAAATCATATTGTACGGTAGATTTATTTTGCTGATTCCAATTTAATGTATAACATTTTCGAATCCATGATTCTCTTTCTGAGCAATATTTAAGAAAGACAAAAATCTCACTGGACTAGCCTTGCTGGCTATCGACTGGACTTGTTAACAGCAGCTTCGGGTTCGATTCCCGGCTCTGCCACCTAATAAAGCTAATCAGTCTAAGTACTGAGGGGTTCATTACTTTAATTGTAAATTGATTAGAAAATGATACAGTGTATCATTTGAACATATTCAAATTTAATTTTATTCGCTTGGCAATCTATTTAATTTATTATTATTATTGTTATTATTATTATTATGTTCAATTATAATCTCAAATCATAGATTCTCGTTTTTATAAACATTTTTGATATAGTAGATATTTTTCGAGCAATTAAGTCGATCTGTGGTGTTCATTGTCAAGTTAAAAAGCTTCAACTTTTCATTAGAAAATTTTCTATTAATGATAATTCCAAAATGTCGATCCTGGTAAAATTGATCCAAATAAGAATTATATGTGTGATAGATTTAGGTCTGGAAAGGGTTATGAAAGGCTTAGAACAAAGCTAGCGATTACATACGCCGATAAACGACGAAAAGTTTGACGGCATTCTGTCACTGTACTAGTTATGTACCCCACAACAATCTCAACAGTTCTTGGATGATTATCGCTGATAAATATATTTTTTTTATGTTAAAAGTTTCCTAATTTTAAAGAAACGCATTTGCACATTGTTATATTAAAGATTTTACTGTTCTTTTTCAGGGAAGAGGTCCAGGAGCATACTGTAAGGTGGAATAAAACATTCACTTTCGTTTGCAAGATGAGTGCGAACGCGTCAACTGGTGTGTTAGACCCATGTGCCCTCCGAGTGTCTGTAAGAAAGGTAAGAAAATCTAATTTGATCTTAGCAGATTTCTAAACATAACGATAATTAATAATGTAGGCCGTAGTGTGTGCACACATTTTCTCAGGCTGTCACAAAGTTTACTTGTATTTGAAATAACGCGATAATTCAAGCGTTTTGTCGAATGTGTTTTTAAAATTCGAGACATCGATCTTCGAAATTTATTTACCTTCCAAATGTTAGTTGTGAAATTATTAGTGCAGCAGATAGGTGAAATACTTGTCAGATTTGTTCCTTTAATGATAGTAGCATGAGACTTACGGCATGGATAGTAAATGCAGGGTTAACACAATATAACTACTTCCACTTATTATCATATCTCACCACAAAAGCTTATCGTACTTTAAGAGCACTAGATTCTTTCAGAGAATATATATACACTAGACATCCAACATTTAATTGTTTAACTCCAACTCAACTCGTACATGCAGTATTTATACATGCATTTACAAATACATTTCTATATTTCACTATATCCAAACGAAACTTCTATAACGAACAGCACACATAAACATAACAGAACACATCTCATTGCATTGTTAATAAATTCGTTGAGATCATTTACACTAAACAATGAACTAAATTCAATTAAATTAAACAATCAAGTATAACTGTTTCTTTTTTAATATAAAACCATTATTTATCAACTGACTTCTATTTCCTATGTTGCCATAACAAGCCTCAATTCGTGCATCCTTGCAGTAAACATTATTCTAAAGATTTTAAGATAAAGGGCCATCTCAGATTTTTCCGGAACCGGCCGTCATTTTTGCATTTATCTCATAAACAGTGACCCGTACAGAAATTTTGCTAGAGTAGAAAATGAAAGATCATTTTTTTCTGAGTCACTATTACTATTTTCACCTAGAAGGAGCAGTTACAAAGTTATTACCCCAGTCAAATAAGACGAAATAAAGTCTGTCACACCTCGGAATGAAACTGAACAAGCTGAAATTTTGGATACACCTTTGTTTTGACATTGTAAAAATGGGCTGAAAAGTCTCATATGATATCGCGCCGGTGAGTCGAGATATTAAAATCACGAAAATCGATGTTTCGCAAATATCTTGCTTCCTAAGGTCACGAAAAGCTTTTTTTTTTTTTTCAAATATCTCGTTTCCTATGCGTCGCACGTCGTTAGAAATTCTTTAAAAACTTGTAGAGCATTAAATTCTCTGCAAGTTTGATTATATGCATTTCTTTCGTATGATTAACCGTTTTCGAGATATAGCACAAAGAAGGGGAAGTGCGCATCCGTTCATAGTGTAAATATGTTTACTTTCAGATTTTTTTTCTGTCTATAGTTTTATCTATTATTATTTTTTTTATCTTTTTTTTTACAGTTTTTAAGTTGAATTTGATTGTTAATTTAATGTTTATTATTTATTGTTATTATCTATTTATGTGGGTCTAGTTTCTTTCTTATTGTCTGTCATTAATTCAGAAATGTTCCTGTGAGAACTGATCAGCAGCCAACTACAAGATGGACATTTTATAAAAGTGTTCTGAGGTGACTGGAACAAGACAGGCCGGGTTCATATCCGGTCAGAGGCAAAGACCAGAATCCTTCAGCACAGAGGCACACTATCCGTGAAGAGAAACTTCTGCAACGCAGTCCTGTACCAATATTCAAACTGAAAAAACAACTTTGAATTTTGTTGAGGGCACCATTAGCTCCACAAGCATTCAGCCAATTTATTGACGACATTTAGAATGACGTCACATCCAAAATAGAAAATACTGTGGCAAAACTTACATGATCCCACAACTTAAACAAGAAGGGGATCTACAAACCAAAGTATGTAAAATACCTTTTACGGCAGAGAACCCACACAAACTGGGAAATCCAGAGCAATCGCAGTAGCGCTTGACTACCTTAAAGAAAACAAACTTATAGCCACCACACTGATGAAACATAAAGCTAGTTTTTTAAATAAAAACAAAGGCCTTCCCTAAGGCCACTATAGCTTTTAAGAAAAAGCTAAACCATCTGCAAAACTTGATGTTAGATAAAACGAAGCTCAGCTTCCAAAACATGGAATCCCCCACATTAATTTACCCTCTAAAAATAAAGGGTTTAAAACCAAATATAGGGCCAAACCACAGCTCTCCTCACACACGTTTGGACTAATAGGAAAATGGAGGTTAAACTTACCTCAAAAGACCTAAAAGTGCCAATGCTTTATATAAAAATAATAATAATAATAAAAAAAAAAGCTATTGACAGAATAAACAAAATCTTTCTACATAGGACTGAATCTGTCCTATCCTTGGGCACTTCTATTCAACCAAGTCTTGTCATAGTTGAACAAAAATAAATAAAAATTAAAAAGGCCTAATAACGCTTATCTCACACCGACAATTGAAACAACTTTTTTTTAACATTAAAGAGTCTATTAACAGATGCCAGTGTGAACCACGCTACTGTTGATTTAATGTACTTAAACATCACAAGTGCGTAGTAAACAAACATGGCATCGAGCCTAATGATAAACAAAACAAAGTATTAAAATATGAAAACTCATTTTCAAACAAGCAGTTGCGCACCTGCTAATATATATCAGTTAATTAAACCGAATACAACATTCGGGACAAACAAGCAGTAGCAAAACTGTCCAAGAAACCCAGTCACCACACCGCCCCTCTGTGAAATCAGATAGGCCTCATAAAAAATATTTTAATTCAGTACATATGAGGGGATATGTACATTTATTATCAAATCTTCAGAAACACACTGTCTAGTACGGTTGTGTTGAAGTAGAACAGTTTTCCACCAAAACAACAATCTAGTGCCAAAGATTTTATAGAAAAGATTATACAACAAACCAAACATGGTAGGGTATTAACCTGAAAGCCCAACGAGAACTACCATACCATACTGGTATATTATAATTATCAAAACATGCTTTAGCGTTATCCATGTTCGATGAACTGGACCAGGCCACCAAGGTACATACAACACTATCAGATATACGTAGAAAACAAAATTCTTCTTAAAAAGCTGTTAGAGATCAAACTGCCCATAATAGACAAAATTATTGCCAAAAATGACCTAGAAATACAGAAGTGGCTATTACAATCATCTTGTGAACGTAGCCACAAGTTCAAACCCCGTAGTGGTCGATCACATGAAGTGGTTCAGAATCCAGCTTAACCAGACAACTGTAGGGTCTGTCTTTCCAGCCCATCTGACAGTTGAAGATATCAACAGCGACTACCAACAACTACTATTAGAAAAAAATGTTTATAACAACCCAACAACAAATAGAGTGCTAACTGTGTATGCATACACAACAATAGCAACGGAGTATTATTATTAATTTATTACTATAAATAATAATAATCGCAGCACAACAGCTGCACCAAATCTCAGGCCAAAACAAACACAAAATACTGGCAAAAATGGTACGAGATACGAAAAAAATGCATAGAACATAAATTAAAAAAACACAAAATTTTACACAGTCAGGTTTTTTCATTTTGGTCTTCAGGCTGGATAAATATTTCAAAGCGATAAACTTGTAATATACTGTTTTATGCAAATAATGGTGGCTGACAGCCCCTCTGATTCCTCTAAAAGTGATTATAGCGCACAGATATTGAGTGACAAACCTCTTAGTTGTGCATTAATAAGAATTCTGTAAGAAAAGCTACACTTTAGACAAAAATGTTGTTTCAAGGTTTTAATGCCCAAAACTCACAAGGGAAGTTTCCGATTTTCTTGAAAATTCAAAGTTGAATATCTCGAGATCTAATCGGCGAAAACGGTTGAAACAACGTTTTCTGTGCATTTCGCGTGATCCTTCACCGTACAAGACAGGTACAGTCAACAATAACGGTACTGATATGTAGAAAGTCATTTTACGCTATAAAGAAATTGTTTTGAGTAATTTCTCTGCATTAAGTAACAGTCAGTCATATAATCAATTAGCATTCGAACAGTTTTAATATATTTATGGTCTAAAGAAGTTCCGTACTTTTTATTTTCTTAACTATTTCTGGATTAGGATTATATTATCCTTGATAATATTTAATTTTACGTCGTTTAAGGACGATTAAAGGTATTTATACTGATCTTTCTCACAATTTGTAACGTGACATGTAGGCTCTGGAGCATTGATTGACGTACACATTCGTATACGGTGCATAGCATATCCTTTCATTATCAGACGTACTTAGTAAAAAGAACAATTAAATACCCTGAAATGCAAAACTTCATGAGTATATGGATCCCATAATATGTTTATTTTCTGTTTTATATTATGTATTTTAATTGCGTTTTGTATGTTATGTTTTACATAGTGGAGTAACGAATCATGATATGGGTCATTCTCCAGAAACAGGGCTTTTTGGATAGTAAAAAAACAACTATTTTAAATTGTAAAGATGTTAGTTTGTAGGAATCTTTGAGGACTTTTGGGCACATTTTGAAGGTACTCAGATCAATACTGTATTATTTATTTATTTCATTTACAAAAGATAGACTGATATAGTAAAATATAGTTTACTTTTTTCGTTGCCATGTTTCTTACAGTGAGAATGGAATTCTGCAATGAAGTGTTCAGTGTTTGCTTCTCCTCGTGATTATAAGAAACTGAAATTAAAATAAAATACTATGATTATGAGTTCAATGTAGTTGATGATTAATAAGTGAGACACACCTGATTTTAACTTTCTGTTCAACAATAAGTCAACTGTGGAATCACCTTCCTTCTAGTTCCACTGGCACTGAAACGAGACTTAACACGGGAATGAAACAACTGGGAGGTGAAAATGCAGAACACAATGTATATCGTTGGAGAGGGTACAGCGATCTGTATACGAGATGGAAAGTACTTTGTGCAGAATGAATATGGGTTGCGAGAAAAGGGGCAAAATGTCCAAGCGTGAAAAAAGTATATGAAAGCAAGAGTAATGGTTGCTGTACTGGCCGTGTAGCAAAGACCACTCCGGAGCGTGGGGCCGTGTGTCCAAATCTCACCGTCGACTATTATTAATTTTTATGTGGTAAAATCAGTGATGAAATGACACTGTGTATCCATCGTACTGGAAATCTGTAATTATTGTGGGAAGTTAGAAGGGTGAAAACACGTTGATATATATACCTGCGTGCAAACAAGAATACAAATGGTATCATGTTCTAGATACGTGTACCTACATAGGGATCGTGCAAAACGTGGAACTATAGAAACAAATGCAGAGAAAAACGTTTTATAATGGACATGTCGAAGGATAACAAAATGAAAACAAGAGCATGCATTACAGTCAGTGTTTAAAAAGTATGCAAAATTGGCCCGGCAGGGCCACCAACCGTCGTTAGATGTGGCCACCTGGAGTCACATGTTGTCCAATTTTGGCCACCATTTCTTTGCTCTGATTTCGATGTTCTGGTTTGAAAATTATACTTGGAAGATAGGAAGAGTATAGAAGGGAGGACTTTCACTTTTTTTATTTGAATGGTAGTTCATCCTAGTTCTTGTCTGATTTCACCGAATTTTAGAAAACTTTGAACACTGATTACAGTACGAACACTTGATAAATGACTAGTATGCACAGTCTGTGCATGATTGGACAACATCTTGCGGAAGGCACTGCTGCACAGGGGTGCGGAATGTTCCAGGATGCTCGTCGTAGTAGACACAGGCATAGCATGAGTACAATAGAAAAAGCTTGAACATAGGATTCGTAAATTGGTTATATACCAACTCGAGAATGCGCAAGATGTTTTCACGGCGGTACGCTCAATATAATTTGCTAGTACGTCGGAATGGATCTTACGATAGAATGACTTGAAAATTCTGAAGAAGCGGTCCAGTGGTTGTATATAGGGCATAGCACCCGGCGGGGATATTAGTAATCTCCATTGTTTTGCCAACTGGCAGTAAGGCCGTCATCGCTGCGTGTTGCTTGAATGGGGGCCATGAATCTACGATTAATAGTGTATGATTAGCCATATCTGGTACCATGATTCATTTCCGCAGCCACGACAGCAATAATTTTTCATCATCATATGCGAGCGGCCAAATTCCAAGACGAAATTTTTAGCGTCACAATGAAACTTGTCCGGGAATTTCCACTTTGTTCCGTGCGCACAACATACAATTTCGATGCGAGAGTGCTATCTGCCCTAATTGTTGGGAGCGTGGTGAATGAATGTGTCAAGGATATTACTGCATGTGGAATTCATTCAACGCTCCTTGCACCTGTTGACACCAAAGTACGCGTCGAATACAGTTCTTTGGTGATACTACTTTGATCTTCATTCAGGATGGAAGATGGGTCGAAACCTTCAGTACAAACGTTGGCGACAAACGCACGGGCATCGTCTTTCACTTCCTGTCGGTTTTTCAGTGTCCGACGACTAACAAATTTCGTAATGTGTCGTGACACAATTCGGGTTTTCCTGTTCAAAGCATACTGATCGTGGTATCCGAAACTGTGTGTTTAATTCACGTGCTAGTCATTGCAAGTCGCTGTCATGTAGGATGATTCCGCGATCCAGTTTGTCCTTCACTATTACGCGCAGTTGGTCTGACAGAGCTGATTACGACGATCTATTGCTGACTATTCGTCCTGTCAAATTGGCGTAAACGTGTTACGCTCCTTTCAGTTTTAATAAATCGAAATTGGGCGTGCATAAACGACAACCCTCTATGTACTTTGGTAGAGGATCGATAGATGCGACAGCTTGACGCACCTTCTCGGCATCAACTAATTGACCGTTGCCATTGGCGTATTCTGAATTCACAGCTTGGACTACCACTACCCAGAGTGTATGGAAGTCACACATAGTATTTATGATAATGACAAGTGTTCTCCCCGAAGGCAGGTCCTGAGCAGAAGGTTCCTGTGCAAGGTGAGCATTAACACTCACTCACAATAAAACACCACATTTTATTAGTTAATTTTCTTAAAGCAACTTAATTCATACTTTGTACAGTTTCGTTTATGGGAAAAGAATTGAAAACCGGTTACACTGTGATAGTAATAGCAGGTCTGATGTTATTCCTTAATCATATATACCTTAGGTGAAGTAAAAATTAACACTGCCGTGGCCGGGAGTAGAACCTGAACCTCCTAGTTTCCGGTTAGGTGTGCTATCCATTACACCACCACATCACACCCAACACAGTGTATATGATTATGTACTTTCTAACTTCACCTCACAAAAGGAATTAGTGATCATTCTTTCGTAATGCCTGAAATTGCATAAAGCCTCATAATAAAAATACCTGCCTGTAACGGTGCCTTGTTTTGACTCCCGAAGGCATAAATGGATCATTGAAGCAGGAGAATAATTAAACAGAATAGGCCCTATACACACAGGTCTATTTGTCAAGTGAGACCACTGAACTATTTTAAGAGTCGATAAAACACTCATCCTATAAATTTATGAAGCATTAAGGTAAAAGAAAGTTTTATTTACCTGTGAAGACGGGATAATTATCTGTACATGAAATCCATTCGTATTTCCTAGTTTGTGAACTTTCTAACAAGCTGGTCAGCTGAATTTAACCGAGTTGAATTTATGGTCTTTTGGCAACTGGAGCTGAGGCCACCAATTTGGTTATAAAGCCGCATTTTTTCCTAATCGAAATATGTATCATCTTCTCTATCAACAAAACGGACACATTACTAAGGCGAATTTAATAATAATAATTTTCGTACGGTAATGAAGTTTGCCCCGTACATGTGATAAAACTACCGTATTAATACGGTAATTACAGTACAATTTCCATCTCTGTAACTTCCGTTCCTCTTCATCATCAACCTTTGACTTGTTGCTACATACTAACATGGAGCAGAGGATAAAATTTAAATGCCATGTATTTGGTTCGCTAGTCAGTTGCCTGTGCCGTGACTACTCCATACACAGCGATTTCAAGAAACGAAGCCCTGGTGGTATTTTATCCGAAAGCCTCCCTTCCATCCTACGCGCAACGGTGCGTGTATTATGGTATTCAGTTTTCTGCCCCAGACTGCGCTAAGAAGCAAAGAAACTTTGGCAAGGTTGGAAATACATCTAAAAAAAGTCATTTTGCAAATATTTCGATACGGACTGCCTCTTTTTCATGTAAATTAATAATACTCGTGCAGCTTACAATCTCCCCCCAATAAAATGAGCTATTCAGCACAAAATCGCTAAAAATCGGCATCCCCAGTTTCCCCCGATACCCTTCATTTGAACACTATTGTAAATACTATTAATGTTGTATTCAAATGCTTTTGGTATTCCGTTTTCGTCTTCCTTAAAGACATAGTAATAATAAATTTTACTCAGCTGATATCTCTTCGATATATCTTTGGTGTTGTCAATTATTATTATAGGAAATAAGTGAGCCTCTTGGTTTTCATTAACTGTACTGCTCTTCACTTTTAAAGAAAGATTTCTTGGGATTAACAAAATTATCTTGTACGGGATAAGCCCCTACACCCCATGGGCCCTTGTACTTGTTCCAGCCCACCCACCCTGTAGTTAAGCGCGTGACAAAAGGACAAGGAAAAGCAAACTTCAGAGACTGCAGTACTGAACATTGGGAATGAAACAGAAGTTGAACACAAATTTAGCATCTTGTTTTTTTCTTTCACAGTTGAAATATGAGATAAATGAACAGTGGAAATCCAAAATTCACGAAACGGGTTCTAGTAAAGTGATGATAAAAGGTCGAAACAATTTTTACAAGTTCCGACTTTCGTTTGTTCTACCAAAACAAAATTATATATCAGCCTTTCTATTTTGGGGTCACAGGGTCACATGGATATTGAGAATCTTTTTTTAAAATAAATAAATAAAAAGTGCACTTTAGAAGTTTTTTGTAATTGCTGTTTGTAAACATATGAATGGAAAACAATTACAGTGAACTTAACACCCTACATTGACACGAAAGCTCAAGACTTGCATGTATCATTCACGAAACATCCTGAAAGAAATGTCAAATCATCATGTGTTATTGCCCGAAGTTATTCCAGTTGACGGTCTCTACTTTACTTTGTACTGGAACTCGCACACCGTACACTGTAAAACAAGAGTTTTCTTATTGTACACGTCTCTAAATTGATTTGGTTTTATGAACAAGGAGTTAAAAATGATTACAAAAACTGTCAGGAGTTGACCATAGCTGAGGAAATAACACATGTCCGTCTAATCAGATTTTTTCAAAAGTTACAGAAAACACTTTTTGGTGTTCTCTAGTGGAACCAGGGCTCGAAATGGACTGGATCACCCCGGAACGTCGTTCCGGTTCATGAATATCTGGAAGATTTGTATTCCGTCTCTTCAATATGGTAATCATAAACAAAAACGGACATTACACTGTAAAAAAAAAAGTACCTTTGACTTGTGGGAACAAAATTCCAATTTGGTACCTACAATTTTAGAGAGGCAGTGTCAACCCAGTGTTCTGTTTAAAGGGGCGGTTCCAGTTCTTGAAAGGGAATAGACTAATAGACAAAAACGAAGGTAAAATATCAATCCCTGTGCCCGTCACTGATACTCAAAAATTGTGGGTACATTATACCGCCTATTTTTCAGAGGCAATGACGTGCACAGGGGTTCATAATTTACCATCATTTTTTTTACTTATTATTAATCTGTTCCCTCCCAAGAACTGGGAGCAAAGAACCGCCCCTCTAAATCCAACCCTGGGTTCATCACTGCCTCTCAGAAATTGTGGGTACAAAAGGTACAATTTATACAGTGTAGCATGTTAACGAAGGGAAATCGTTCAGTTTCGTGAAAATTTTCATTTCGAGTCCTGGGTGGAACTCTAACCTGCGTGACTCTAACTGAGGTGCATTAAGGTATAATTTTTTCAGTGAACTTTATTCAGTTTCTGTATCATAAATTTTTGGAAAGAGACATGTAGTTAAACCTTGTACATGAGCGGTATGAACTTTTTTACTTGTGGGGTTCTGCATGTTACCTCTTCATATCTCGGAAGGTATTTTATACACTTGTTGTACACTTTTTTTTACGTGTTACGATATGTCTTGGTAACATCAGTCTTCCTTGCTCTTGCATCAGACTTCTTTAATGACTAGCAAAAAAAAACTGAGATTTAACTTGCTGTCGTATGGCTGATTCTAAGGTGTTAAGATGTCACCGAAACTACATAGATGATAACTGCTCCCATCGCTCATTAATACACTTTTACTTGTAAAAGCCCGTCTGTTCACATTTTCGCACATTTAAAAGTCTACTCATTTGAGTAGTGGAAAAGGTGTGCTTAAAATGTACGAGAGTATTTTTCTTTCAGTGTGATTCTCTCACTCTCCCTCGCTCGCTGCCTCATATGTGCTTATTTCGACCCACCTTTATTTCAGATAATTTCTGGGTATCCCCTACTTCCTTGAGAAATCCCTTGCGCACTGACTACACAATTTTGGACAGAACAGATTTGTAGTCTGACGATACATGCTGTCTAGGCTCTATTCTTAATGGAATCTAAAATATGAAGCTCAATATTTCATTTTCCAACGCTTTCGGCAGCCCGTAGCTCCGAAACAGAGGCATTTCCACCCCGGTGACTAGGACTGTTATATATATTGATGTACCATCATTCCTTCAAGTTTGTCGGTCGAATTCTGTTACACCCTGTATACACACACACACACACACACACACACACATATATATATATATATATATATATATATATATATATGGGCCGGGAAACCGGGATTGTCGCCCCAAAAGGCTTCTGCCACTAACTAGGAGGAGACCCCTTAATTCCTCTTGCTGAGACTTAAGGGAACCGACCGGGGTAGATGCCTAATGTCCAATCCATACGTTCACGTCGTGGGACCTTTTAGTACCCAAGCAACTGCTTGGCGAACGAACATGGATGGGCTGCTCACCAACCCGCATTAGCTGACAGCGTGGTGAGTCAAATGTCAGCACCCCTCCTTTCTTTACATATGATGGTACAAGCAAGGAAACAGCCTCGGGGGACCTCATTGCCCGGAGGACGGAATGCAGCTGGCAACGGCAGCGGTCAGTCCTGCAGGAAGTCAGAGGGTCAAAATGCCCGGGTTTGGACTGTAGACTGCCAGGACACCGACACGGCAACTCGAACGGACCTATACGTGGCGACCCTCAACTGTAAGTCACTTGCAGGAGAGAACAAATTAGAAGAACTGCAGAATGAACTTAAGAGGATTAAGTGGGACATCATAGGACTATCAGAGGTGTGGAGGAAGAATGAAGAACAGTTGGAACTACCGTCAGGGCACACGTTCTACTACAAAGGAACAGAAACTGGAAAAGCGACAGGCGTTGGCTTTATAATTAATAAGGACCTGAAGTCACGATTCACAGAAATTGAAGGAATTTCAGATAGAATCGCACGGGTAGTAATAAAAATTAACAAGAGATACAGTATGGAAATTATACAAGTGTACGCTCCAACAACCTCGCACCCGGAGGAGGAAGTCGAAGACCTATACGAGGAGATTCAGAAGATTTTGGATAGTAGCAAATCGCATTACAAAATTGTAATGGGAGACTTAAATGCAAAAGTAGGAACCAAGCAGAGCAGTGACACGAAAGTGGGAAACTTTGGATTTGGCAAAAGAAACAAGAGAGGAGAGAAGTTAGTGGAATTCTCAGAAGCCAACAGACTGTTGATTTCCAATACATTTTTCATGAAACCGCCCCAGAGGAAGTGGACATGGAAAGGACCAAATGGGACCAAAAATGAAATAGACTACGTTCTATCAAATAACAGGGCAATTGTGCAAGACGTGTCTGTTCTAAACAGTTTCAAAATCTCGAGTGATCATAGGATGGTGAGATGTAAGCTGAAACTAAATACTAGACTAGAGAGAAAGAAGCTTATCAGAGGAAAACCGTCAGTTTTAGATCTGGAAAATCTTGGAAAACAGACAGACATTCGAGATA
>JAGDQP010030061.1:0-22892 GCA_022664845.1 Lepisma saccharinum | reverse complement strand
AGCCATTTTCCTCCCAACATAATTTTGAATCAGAAAAATACACTACAATACCATTGGTGAATATTATCAAAATCCTCTTGTGCAGAAGATAATGATCATATTTATCATCAACCTCTTTAAAGCTTTTAGATCATCTGCAAGAAAGAAGTAACTTGGAGTTACTTACTTCTTTGCATAGATCATTAATAAATATACTAAAAAATAATGGAAGATGGGGAGAACCCTGAGGCATACCATTACTAATTGAGGCTTCATAAGAAACTTCTTTACCTAATTAAATTCTGAACGACCTATTAATTAAATAGCTCTGAAACCATTTAATGTATCTAGTTGAAAGTTCGATACGGGGGCTGCTGGAAAAGTATCTGCAATCAATATGGCAAAAGACATGTATTTTTTTTTTAAATGGCTTTAGTGGATCTCCAAGTACTCACCTTTAAGATCGATAAACTTTTGCATAGGATCAAACTAATTTTGATTTTTTTCTCTCTCTCTCAATTCGGAGTCTGTTACCTCAGAAACCGCTGTTCGGAGTGCGTCAACAGCTGCTTCAGGCGACACAAATCGCTCACCACGCATCTTCATTTTAATATTTGGGAATAAAAAGAAGTCATTAGGTGATAAATCAGGTGAGTACGAACAATGAGTCATTAATTCGACATTTTTAGTGGAAAAAATTCAACAGTTGTGTGTGCTGAGCGGGAGTTGTCGTTGTCGTGGTGAAGAATGATTAGAAGGTTTGGGTTTGTTTAACGTAGTTCATTGATGACCACTACCAAACAAATTGTTGTATATCACTCAGCATTTACAGTCCTTCGATCTTTTAAGGTTATGTTTTACCACATGTCCATTATAACCGAAGAATCAAGCAATCATTTGCTTGGCACCTCTCCTCGAACGAACAACTTTTGTTGGTTTCGGCTCACTTTGAAACACCCAAACAGTGGATTGCTGTTTAGTTTCAGGTTCGTAGGAATAAATCAAAGTTTCGTCTCCAGTAACGATGTAGTACACAAACTTTGGCTTACCTCAGTTGAACCTTTTGAGCATTTTTTTTACACCGCTTGACACGAGGCTGTTTTTGAGTTTCGATCAAGTTGTGTGGAGTCCAACGGCTTGAAAGTTTCAATGCGTTCAGGTAACCATGCAAAATTGTATGTACTGCTTTCACGTCAATGTTTAGGGATGCCTGAATCTTATGGTATGTCACATGACGCTCTCTCTCTCTCTGAATCATGTCACGCACAGCATCAACATTACTGACAACCACAGACCCCGATAGCAAGTTAGTTTGCTGCAATTAAGCATTTGAATTGCCATTGAGTTGCAAGAATTGCCAAGAATCGCAAGAATACAGCAAGAGTGCAGTTTAACTTTACAGCTTATGGAAATTCTCTTGCACTGCAATTTTGTTGCAAGTTTCTTGCAAGTTGTGTAACTGTTTTTTTTTTCCTTTCTTAATAGTTGCCAGGTAACTTAGCAGCATTTTCATGTCAACTAGGTATGTTGCTGCAAACTTGTTACAAGTTACTAGAGTTGCATACGCAGTTTTCCAGCATTTTTACGAGAGTTACTGAGCAATTTTTGCAATTTTGTGATAAGTTACATTTGCTATCTGGTGATGTTGATGGACGACTTTCACGAAATTCGTCACTGAGAAATGTGCGACCACGCTGGAATTCGGAAAATAAATTTTACACAGTTCTGTTAGGTTGAGCTTCATCCCCAAAAGCTAAATGAAGTCGATCGATTGATTGTTTCAGTGTTAAACTACATTTGAAATCATTTGAAATTATTTTTTTCTCAATTAGTCAATTTATTGTTGGATATTAATTATTCTTATTTGTTTATATATATATATATATGGAGCTCCTGCGTAGCCTAGTCGGTAGCGCGCTCGACTTCAGTGCGAGCGGTCCCGGGTTCGATTCCCGGTGGGGGCTCAAAAATTTCGGTGTTGACCCAGCATCTGACTGTGAATAAAATACAGTGGCGATCACAGTGAGAGCTTCGGCTCTCCTCTCCCAACCCGTCTGGTCAGCGTGGGAGCAGTAGACCAACTCCTCCCTTCGGGGAGAGGCCTCATCCACTAGTGGATTGAATATGGCTGTGATTTATATATATATATATATATTAAGGCCTTTAGACAACGATTATTTTTGTTGGAAGAGCACCTCCCGCCGTTATAATTAAATAATTAAAATTGCTTTTTGGTGATCGTTGCATGAAAATAAGCTAGCTGATAACAAGAAGAAAGCAAATTAAATAAGTTTCGCCCAGGGAGCAGGATGTTAGAAAACCGAAGATTTACCTACAGTTAATTTTGAGAACTTACTAAACACAACGATCGGAAAATTTGCAGACAAACCTCGATACCTTGCAGTTAATATAGACTGTTATTATTATTTTTTTTTTTAATGATCTTTCTGTAAGATATAGGCTAGATTCTTCTTGCAAAATTTCAAGGTAGATTTCGTTATGACTTCATTAACGATCTCCTTGTTAGTTCAAAGTTATTCGAGCCGCGGTGGCTCAACGGATAGAGCGCTGGCTTCCGGCGCTTGGGTTAGCCAAAGTTGCCTAAAGACCTTAAAAATTAAATTTAAATTCAAACTTATAGATATCATCATAGTCTTCCAGTAAGAATATTTTAATAATTAATACACCAGGAACATTCCTAAAGGGTTCATTCTTAAATTCAATTATTAGCACTTAATAGCATACATGGAGATCATACGATATAGGGTTACTAATATCCAAATACAATATAGAATCACACTAAATCTGAGCTCCACTTAGCAATCTCATATCCTTCATTAGAAATACATGATCTTAAATCTTATTAAGATAAGATACGATAGCAATCCACATAATAATTCGGCTTTATCAACAGAAATACACAGTCATTTTCCAAAGCTACACATTTTATATTAACCGTATCATTATTATTATTATTATTCAATTAACTGTAAATCACAATACTGGAGCGCTTGACTTGTATCTAAAACCAGACGCAGGAGATAACATTGTTTGTCTAAGTTTGTTTTAAATGATAAATGAACCAACCTGTCAAACAACTCATTTTTTTTTTCACTCTTCTGTTCACTACATCGCCCTTTTGTTAATTTATATCTTCCTTCTTGAATTATACACACACTGTACTGAACATATAATAACTTAGCATATAATAACTTAGCATATAATTAATATTCACGTTAGGGCTGATTTTCATGAAAGCTAACTTTGCTTGCGATTTGGGTGAATAGCCAATTGAAACACGTCTTACACTTCTGAATACTGAATACATGCAATAAAACACATGTTTCAATTGGCTATTCAGACAAAGCGGAAGGAGAGGACACGGCCAGTCTTACCAAAAAAAATGGGCCACACAGCGACAACATGCGCATTCTTACCAAAAAATGGGCCACACAGCGACAACATGCTCATTCTTACCAAAACAAATGGGCCACACAGCTACAACATGCGCATAAAACTGCAAACTGGGTTAGAACTGAAAGTTTAGCCCATTTTGAATTAAACTGTAATTAAAGAAACGAGGTTGACTGTCACCTCTGGCGTCTGGCTTCAGATTACTAGCTTAATTTGTAATGCAATCAAGCGTTCCATTATAATTAGTTTGAGCTCTTAGAGTTCTTCATAATAACACAAATTCAGTAATAAAATTAAACAATCTTTTTCTTCTCAATTCCATGTATTTTCTACCCAACAACTAAAGCAATGCAAAAGAGCAGTGTTAATAAAAATAAGTTCTTTTCTAATTCAAAAAGCATATTTTGATCGCCAGCTTTCGATAACATTTCTAGTCCGGCAAGGTCTCTTTTATTTTTAAACAATGACACAGGTTTTTCTTTCCATTTGGACTTACTAATAATTGACATAAATAATTACAATAGATTTAGAAAAGTCAAAACATTTTGGTTAAATTATACACAATTAACGAAAGTAGGTTAGAAAATTAAGGTTTGATTTTTCTTGTTTTAATTTTACGAATGTTGACACACATTACCGATGTAAATAGGTTGTTTTTCTTTCGCTATTTGCTATCTTTGAATAAGATAAAATTAATTTTATGGGCTGTAACAGCACTATGGCTTACGCCCGTCAGGATCCTATCTTTGGGTTGGTGCGTATGAAATGTCCGCCCCAGGTTCGTCATGTCTAAAGGCCAAAACAATGAAAACTACATTGCCTGGTTAATCAAAGTAATCACCGTCTGCATCCACGCAGTGTTGCCATCGCTCAGCCAACGACTGAATCCCATGGCGAAAGAAGTATGGAATATGTGATGCGATGAAATCATCAACTGCATGTTGGAGAGAGATCGGGGGAATGCGACGGGTGAGGAAGAGTTTCATACTGCAACTCTACAAAGCCTGCATCGTTCTTTTCGCTATGGGCGGGCATTGTCATGTAACATGACGACATCATGTCTGTTGACCATTACTTGATGCTTGCGGACAAGTTTGCGGTGCATTTCATTGAGTTCAGCACTGTAACGATTTGCAATGATGGTTTCCCCTTGCTTGAGATAGACATGATTGATCTCTCCCACCAAAGACCACCATACCAGCAACAACAACTTCAGTAGGTGGAGAGGTGGTTTAGGACACCGTCCTGAACGTTGATGACGATCCAACCATTGACCTGACCGATTACGCTTATCATAGCAGATGCATTTTTCAATTGATTGACAATCCGGTGCAGTAAACCTACCCACTTATTTCTCACACTCACAGAACTACACACCTCCAGAATGCGATTCTTGTTGGTCGGTGTCGACTCATGTGGCACTCATAAATCTAACGTTTTCACCTTACCGATCGCACGGAACCACCGACTGACTGTGGTATGGTGTATCCCTGATTCGTGTGCAACGGCACGAGCACTTTTCCGAGAGTGCATTTCCATGGTGTTCCTGAGCAGGTCATCAGAACATGATGCTCCTCTTGCAGTGTTTTGTCACAGAATGGAAATTTTACAAACCAACGGTGAATGGTGCGTTCATTCGCCATTGCTGTCCCAAATGCACTGTTAATTTTTTTTGCGACTTGCTGTGCAGCATGCTCCAGTTTGAATCCAAAAAAAAAAAAAAATCACTCACAATTGTTTGTTCTCAACTTCCATACGTCACTGTTCAACAGCACACTGCCTCTTGATTGTATGGCTAACCCAGCCTGTTTGCTGGACGTATACAGGGTTTGTGATGTTAGAGACGTGACCCCAGTCGATTCTTGTGTTGTGTTGCTGAGGTGCGTTACCGACCAGGCGTCAAAGTGTTCATTTCATTCGTGTTTAATAGAAATTAATGACTGTGATGACGTCACTGACTTACTCTCCCGAGACGGTTGTTTACTGATCCTATTTGGACCGATATTTATAAAACTACTAGGAAAGCCTCACACGTGATACTATTGAAGTTTGCAAGGATGTTAGGGTTATAGGATAACTTAAATTAAAACAGTCTTGGTGTGGATAACCTTAGAAAAGTGTTAGAGAATAAAAGTAAAAGCGTTTTGGTCAAACATCTATTACTAATAATTAAGCAACTTTAAAAAGAGGTTTAAAACCTCGGGATTTACAAGTTATTACTTGTATTTTAAGTCTTTTCCATTCTCCTAAGCTCTGGTTGGGCATTCCAAGATGGCAGAATGACGATGTTACCTTCGGATTCAGTCTTTGATTTTAATGTTGTCCTATATTTCTAATATCGTTGGAATCTTCAATTACGTCACTTATGAGAAAACATATTCGTTCTATAAATATTTTATTTGGACCCTTTTTTATTTACATATATTTGTAGATTTTCTTTTCAGAAGAGTTAGTGTATTAACGAACTGTTTTTGTAGGTTAAAAAATGTAATAAAGTAACGGCGAATAGATACCAAGCATGTCATTTCGGTAGTAGCCTATTTGCTTTCACCAACTGAGTTCTGAATAAACCAAAACTAAACTAAACCGATATGTTCTGACTAAACCAAGTGCCCGTAGCTTATATGGACGATGGCTTAGCAAACGGAAAGTCCTTGGAACGTTCGCAGCGGCGCCCATACTGAGTGAGCCAAAGGCTTTTTCCTCAATCATATCAGGTAAATGCTAGGATGGTACCTACAAAACTAGGCCGTGGTCGACTACCTTCCGAAACCCTCTCCCTCGCCACATTAAGGTCTGAGATGCCTAAAGCTCAAAATGTTGTAACTAAATTTACTAAAGGATTGTCGCCAGAGATATCTTGAATATTGAAAATATAGCAATGTCGTTGAGTGATTGATTTTTTTTAAAAAAAAAGAAGGTATAATGCCGACAATTTTTTATCAATGCCTGTTTCCAGTCTATAGTGATACTACACCGTCGTGCTCCACTGTCAAAAGGCGCTGGAGAGCGTCACACACGTCCCACCTCTGAAAATGATGTACAAAAGTTAACTAATATGTAACGGAAACCTGACGAGTGACAGTTCTTCAGATACCGACGGAAATGGTCGTTAGTAAAACTTTGTAAACTTGATTTTGTATGGGCCATTTTAGTAACTTTGACTTCGGCCTGTCATGTGTATGAATGCGATGCTAGTTAAACTTTACATCCATTCCCCAGCCAGGATTCAAACTCGGGACCTTCGTGTCGCTGGCTTAGCGCCGCAAATCACACGGCTACCACGGAAACCACGGAAAAATCCTGCATGAAAAAATTGGAAATATCGAAGGTGAGCATCAGATGGGTTCGCCGAATGCTGACGCTAGAACTTAAGAAACATCGAGTCTAATGTTCTAGAGAAGTGCTCACTATGATGAACTCTGATGAAAATAAGCTTTATTCACGGCTGATGTCAAGAGATGAAAGGGATTCCCCACAGTGATCAGAAAACACACCCAAGGAATATGATGTGAAAGCAGAGTGAGTATCCCAGACCCTTCAAATTGAGAACACAGAAGTCTGCTGGGACGATTTTGGCCACATATTTTGGGGGGATGAAAACGGGTGATTATTGGCCACATAACACCACCATAACAGGTGCTTATGATGCCAATCTTCTGATCCAACTATGACTGGTAATAAAAGGGAAAATATCGTAGCTAACTCGGAAGAGAAGGGCTGCTCATACATAACAATGCTACCGCACACACGTCTCAGTTTACAAACATTGCTATCAAGCAATACAAATTTAATCTTTTTTCCAAACACTCACCATATTTGCCAAACTTTGACCTTTTTAAAAGAAAACGTGAAGCACAATTTTTGTGGTTCACGTTCCAAAGACGAAGATGACTTGAAGAATGCCATTTATTTTTTTTTATTATTATTATTATTTGCCGTAATCCGACATCTAACGCCTGGAAGAGCTAAGTGAGTTAAAGTGTAGGGAATCAATGTAAAAAAAATGACAGTGACTTAAGACATACTTTAAAAATGTATTACGTTTAAAACTTAATGACATTATCTCATGTAATACATAGTGGGATTCAGACTCACTGAAAGTTATTCGCAGTGCCACATAGATGGCGCCATCAGTTTCATATCCATGAATGGCATACCTAATAAATTCAAGATACCTTGGTTATTCGAACACAGCACAAACTACTACATTATTCTTTCATTATTATAGCTTAAATTATAACAGGAGTTCTGAAAGTCTAACCATTCTGTTTATAGGTGAGTCATTGGTTAAACGTAATAATTTGCCAGTGTATTTATTTCATTAAATACTCTTTGATAGCTTCAACTTTGTACGTAAATCAGTTCGCACACTACAATATGTGAAATAAACTGTAGTAAGTTTTGCTGCCATCTATATTACCAATATAAAACTTGACTGTTCTAAAGTGCGATTACAAAGAATCACAAAGAGACACATATTTAGTGTTTCTCTTGGTAGAATGACATAAAAGCAGTGTGGTAATTGAAGAGGGGCAAATGGAGGGAAAATTCCCAGGCACCTCCTAGATACTTCCCCGTAACCTCATTACCTTTCTGGTCTGTAGAGAGGGAGTGTGTGTGTGGGGGGGGGGGATTGTTAATAGGTTGATGAACGTGAAGTCAAGGATGAAATTTACATTCGAAATGTAAAATAAAATATAATTGAATTAGTTCCGCCAGATGTCTCGTACTGTCTGGAGTGTGAGATTCATTGTTCATTATGTTGGTAATTTATGCAGTGTGATTATTGGTGATTAGACTATTTGATGTTGTAAAGAAATATATTATATGATACTCCCAAACTTCTAAGACTTTCACTGACTCAGGTACTTAAAAGACAAGTAATATACTTCCATCAAAGTATGTGTTGAATGTCGATATTTATAGAAAGAAAATATTTTAACGAACAATAATTTACGTGGAAGATTTCAAGTTGACATAATTTACGCCGGAGAATGACATTTACGAGGGCCACTATTTATATTTTGAGCCTTGGCAACACTGATTGTATTTAGGCGCCATTTGACGTTTCCATAGAAATGTCTGACATTCTTCAGCCATAACGTACTTCAAATGTTTTGTCAATAGCTTTATTTGTGTTGTTTACGTTGAATTAAAGATTGCGTGACAACAGAAAAATGGAATTAACTCGAACATTTTCGTGCGATGATTTTTTACGATTTTCGACGAGGATTATCCAGACAAGGGTGCATCGATCAACTAATTTCCACATTTGGCGATGAAGCCCCATCCTTTGCTACTGTGAAATGCTGGTATAACGATTTTAATCGTGGCCGCCATTCGCTCACTGACGAAATTCGCGAAGGTCGTCCAAAATCAGTTGTTATTCAAGAAAACATTGATGCTGTGCAAAACCTAATACTGCAAGATCGTCATGTGACATACTGTGAGCTTGAGGCAACCCTTGGCATTAGTTCCACCAGCATATATAAAATATTGCATGATCATTTAACTGTGAGAAAGGTTTGTTTTCGTTGGATCCCACATAATTTGACAAAAACTCAAAAAGAAGCTCGGGTCGATTGGTGCACACAAATGCTCAATAAATACAATGGCGGTGCTTCAAAAGACGTATATAAGATTGTAACAGGTGACGAATCATGGATATATGCATATGAGCCGGAACGTAAACAGCAGTCGACTGTATGGGTGTTCCAAGATGAACCACATCCAACAAAAGTTGTTCGCGCTCGAAGCACATCGAAACAAATGATCGCGTGTTTTTTTGGGAAAATTGGTCATCTGTCAACTGTGCCTTTAAAGGAACGTAGAACGGTGAACTCTGAATGGTACACAACAATTTGTTTGCCGGAGGTCTTTGGTCAAATACGGAAAACAAACAAGCGCCGTCGGATCATTCTTCATCAAGACAATGCGAGCTGTCACACATCTCGTCTAACAACCGACTATTTGAACACTCAAAAAATCGAATTGATGGGTCATCCGCCGTACAGTCCTGATTTGGCACCCAATGACTTCTTCTTGTTCCCGAATGTCAAGAATAAATTACGTGGACAACGATTTTCGTCGGCGGAAGAAGCCGTTGATGCGTTCAAAAACCATATTATGGAGGTGTCTCAAGAAGATTGGAAAAAATGCTTTAACAAATGGTTCGAACGAATGCAAAAGTGTATTGATCATAAAGGAGAGTATTTCGAAAAACAATAAATCAATTTTCAATGACACATTACTGTTTTTTCATTGTTAGGCTCAAAATATAAATAGTGGCCCTCGTATGTGATATCAATCATGGCTAACTTACACTATAAAAAATACTGTATGGTGCGCAGCGTGTGTTTTTGCTTGATTTTTTCAAAACTGATTCACAGAATTCAGTGTTATACTTCCTGGATTATGAGACCTTCTACCTACAATCAAATTTCTGGTGAGGACCCGCAGAAATTTCATCTGTCAAAGGAACTGTGAATTCCCACGGCAAAAAAAAAGAAAAAAAACGAGGATTTTCTCTTACGACTTTACAGATGACTAGCTATAGAATGTACGGAGTCTGAAAACATTGTCCAATGGATAATTCATTAACATTAATGGTCTTACGTTAGTTAATAATACACAACATTTTTACGGTAATTGAATACTTTTTTCTCAAAGTTTAGAAAGAAAATGTATAGGATTGACATTATTTAATTTCATGTTTCATTTCTGTATATGGTGACTGAACGAAGTCAATAATGCCAAGCAACCCTACGAAATGTATTAATGAAGAAAATCAGTAGAATAGTCTTGTCCACAAATCTTCACATGTGTATTAAAGAAATATGTCTAATAAGCAGTATATAGTCTCCTAACATACACTATACGTTCTTCTTTTCTTTCTCCTTTTAATTTTTCTTTAAAAAATGAAAAACCGTGCTTACATTTTTGATTGGTATATTCTTTATATTTTGCTGAGGTATTTCTTCTTGATCTTCGTTTATATCACCCAGATCTTGTTGAAAAAACTCAACGGCTCTGGAGAAACTGACGCTTATATTGCAACCGAAACTTCTAAAGATGTCTAACATGTTTTCGGCTATTGTTTTATTGTTAGGGTCTTTTGCGTTTTTCTAGAAAGGTTTCAAGAACAGATCTTAATTACATAAGTCCTATTTATAAATTGCCTTCACAGATGTTTAACTTCTTTATTTTTCATGACTTTGTGGGTTTGGGAGCCTGCAAAAATATTACTCACGGACGAAGTAACACCAGAAAACGTAACAAACCAACAAGAAAGGAACCCAATTTCAAATCTGTTTTGAGAGAAATTAGTAATCATGTCCCTACTTAAAATATATTTGAAAAGTAACAGAAAAATGAGAACAATAATTTTCGAAAGCAGACGAAATAATAATTTAAAAATATTTATTAAATGAATTAATCCAAATCTGAATCAATTAATTTCATAGACGTTAGTAAATAATTAGCTTTTTCGATATTTTTTTGTATTACTATGGATTGTTCAGGATATGTGAATACAAGACAGACCTAATATGGGGGCTCGCAAATTATTACTTCAGAAGAAAGTATATGCCTGTATTATGATTAACTTATTCGTACTTTGTATATATTCTAGAAATTCATAACTATCAATATGAAAAAACAAGAGTGCGTTCAATAAATAAATAATATTACGTGATGATACAATAACGTTTGTGATTCTTGTTTTTTTAGTTTTGATATTTTTGTAAAATTTGTTTTCTGGGTATATATATTGACGTATTTGTAATTACTTAAATTAAAATGAATATGACAATAACTCAAGAAATCTAGGGACAGAACTCCAAGTAGCCCCTGATGAAATTCATACAATAAAAAGGATAAAAACATACACTAAAAATATATGAAAACAAAATAGCAGAAGGTATAAGACAATTGCTGCGGAACAAAGGTATTACGAAACGGCTCAATTAGTATAGGAACACAAACTCCCCCCCCGCACACACACACCTTAACGTGCTTCAATTTCCATACTGCATAAAACTATCGCTCGTTTTTTCATTCTGTAGCTGGAAGACGGTGGACAAAACCTCCGGATTATAAAAATAATGTCTACAAGAATTTTCTTTTTTATATTTTTCGCCTGTATAGATTAAACCTATTAATATTTTAAGAACAGAAAAAGCATGGATATCGTTCCTAAATATCCATGAACCATTAAATGGCTCTCTCTCTCACTATTGTACTTTATTAGGACAACAGACACTCTCCTTTGGGATTTAATTACTTGAACAGATTCTTGTCACATTTCTCGCTGGATGAACAAAAGATAATTTTAAACTGTACGTTTGAATTTACAAAATGTTTGTGTGCGAATGACAAAGAGATTTCCCCATAGATAATGCCATATATTTCTCTCTATATAACAATACACATATCGTGGAACAATCACTTCATTTCCACGCATTTAACATTCACATGTAGACACATTACACATAGCAAATACTAGTTGAAATGACGAAGTTCCCAGAAATAGCAAATTTAATTGATTTTGCCAACAATTGGCTGTGGTAATATCAAATATTTGAACTCATAGATACGTTTGGAGATATATATATATATATATATATATATATATATATATATATATATATATTTGATCGCTGAAGGGTTTTTGTTACGGATTTTAGTCAAAACTATTGCAAACATAACTCCATGATATGTTGAACTGAATTATTAAATCGTGGTTTTCATGCGTAAATGCAGATTTAAAAGCTCCCTTTGTTGTGCTAGTTGTAATTCCCTAAGGATTTGCAACTAATGAATAATTGGAGATGGGTAACTACACTAGATTGTTATAGTAACGCTTGTGGTTGTTGTTTTAAATATGTGTGCCTTCCGAAGGAATTTCTTCTAGTTCCTTTAAAGAAATGATAGTTTGACCGTCTATTTGAAATTAAATGTTCCAATATTTGCTTTTAATGAGAGTGTAATTGCTAATTCATGACAGTAACATCCGCTGTTCATGATACCGTAAACTTCAGGATATTACCGTCGTACGAAGTAAACTTCTCGTAGTGATCTTATTATACTAAAACCAAATAAAAAGCTCATTTAGTTCAAAGGCATTTATTTAATTAATTATCAAACTACAGTGTTATGGAATTCGCTCTCAATCTAACTATAAACAAGCCAGTCACAAAAACCTGTTTATCTCGTCTAACAGGGATTCCACCAGAATTTTCAGTTTGGGGAGTATAAAATCAAAATTGGGAGCTTGTAAGTGGAGCTTTTTCACGGTTTCTATCGATTATTTTCCGTAAAAACTTTTTTTAAGTTGGGGGGTGCGCTCGAAAATTTGGGATGGTGACACACACACACCCTTGAGAGAGGGGTCTGGCAGAACCACTGTCGTCTAATTAAATTGCACATTACTCGTTAGTAATACTCAATACAGCAACCAATATTGTGGTTAATTTCAATTAGTATGGAGGTTGTCTAATACCACCCGTGAATCCCTTCTAAAATGAAAAGGATTTGTTCTTCACTAAAAAAAATAACGAAAGTTGAGTACGATCTATCGGTGCTGAAATGTTAAAATGGAATATGGTATTTTTTTAAAAAAAAAAAATCAAATTCTGATTATAAACAAAACAATGATTAAGCTTTTCTGAAACGTACTTACGAAATACCCTTCTATTGACCTTGAAATTATTTTAAAATTGTGTCCAAAAAGATAAAATGTAGGTGATAAACAAACCACTCGTACAACTGTTTTAAAAATGAAAGGAATTGTTCTCATTAAAATTAATACAAAAGAAAATAATTTAATTCCGGTACGCTTTATCGAATGATAATATTCGAAAGTTCGAGTACTGACTGCAAGTGACCTATCCGGACCGAAAGTTCAACATTTTAAACGAAAATATCTTGATCTTTATGTCAAATTCTGACTCTGCGTAAAAAAAGAAGAAGAAGAAGAAGAAGAAACATTTATCTGAAACATTTTTAAAGCACATTAACTGTGAAATGATATTGAAACTGTGGTCGCAGAGTATTTTTTAAAAAAATACGCAGCTTCAAAGTCATTTCAAGGTCAATCGAGGCATTTGCTTCGAAGAAATGTTTTAGATAAAGAATGTCTTAATTTTAACGTAGAATCAGAACCTGGTATAGAAATTAACATGTTCCTTTTAAATATACAACTTCCGGCCTGTACCAAAATTTAGATAGATCAGCATTTGATAGAACATATCCGACTTTATTACCTTAATTTTCATTTCTTATTTTTTACTTTTTTTTTTAAATTTTATTTGTTTGTAAGAACTTATCATCTTCATTTTAGAAGGCACATGCATGAGACGCCCTGTTTTTCTTCCTTGATAATACTATATTTCCAAATCAAATTGAAACAGAAAAGAATGTTAAATTTAAGTACACCTTAACTTCTTATTTTTTATTTATTTATTCAATTATGGATTGCTATCTATTTCATTCTTTAGAGCCTTTCTTATTCTAGCAAACATTTTTTTAAAAATACGTCTGGATCTGATATTATTTTATTGAAACAAATTTAATTTATTTACATGTAAAAAATTTGAAAAGAAAAAAAATAATGCCACTCTTAACTGTTTATAAACACTTAAAAGAAATATTATTATCAAGAACAACTTATATTGAAGTACTCTATTGTTGAGCATCTGCAGTGCTAATGCCACCTATGGCGTAATTCGTTAACCTTAACAGTATTGCCAAGTGGAATTGCATCATATGCTCCAAAATAAGAACTTTATAAACTTGGTACACCTAGAAATTAAGGCAGAACCGTTATGATCATGGTGTCCTTTTACACGACTCACCACCTCCAAACAACATGGTTTAATCCGTGGAGGGTTGTCAAACGAGCCTTACAATTATAAACCTTGCTCCTGGACAGAATATTCATCACCATCATTGCTTGTCATATATCAGTAGGAGTACAATGCAAAGATAATTCATGTTCGAACTTCGATTATCTTAAATAAGACACCCAAACATGTATAATAATAATATAATAACCACCGGTGTTACAGACAGATAGGTTTTGAGCCTTACCCAACGCCATCTGTCCGCGCTTGGTGGAACTGTGTGGTCAGCGCTGCGCGTCACCTAGCCACGAACAGGCGTATTAGAGGCTTTCTAGACCGAGTGGCCGTCACGTCTTTATTCACGTGACTCCCCAGGTTTCCTCAAGACGCTGGGTGGACGCCGAAAAGTGGGACTCTAGCCGGGAATTGAACCCAGAGCCACGCGGACATGAGTCCAACGCCCTAACCACTAGACTATGGAGCCCCTCCCAAATATAAATGAATGGAGTAAATGAAACATAATCAGTATCGGCAAAATACTTATGACATTGACATACTAAAGATTTATTTTAACCTTTGCATCAATCTTTGTCGTACACGATAATGTCTTGTAGTGAAGTATGGAGAGAAATATTAATGTAATTAAAATAATGTTATGGAGAGAGAGAGAGAGAGAGAGAGAGAGAGAGAGAGAGAGAAGAAAGAGATGACGAAATGTGTATTATTTCACACCACACCCGTCACCGAAGTTAAGTTGATATAGCCAAGCTTGACTAGAGGATAGCACAACATCAGGAAAACGTTCGGAACTTTTCGATTAACCCTCGTACTTGTGTTATTTCCAAACAGTTCTACGAACTTCTATCTTCCTACTGTCCATCCATGTTTGTTTTCATTTTTTTATTTTATTTTGTTCTCAAAATTTGTTTCCGTATTATAGAATGTTAATTAAATCGGACCTCAAGGCTTGTGTTGTATTTAGTCTGGTCACGAGATCTACCCCTTGTGAAAAGGATTAGGAGAGAGCTCTCCTCTTCAAGCTGGCTCATAAATATGCACCGAATGTATTCCACAAAAACAAACTCACTTAGGACGATTCTCTATTCTGTGTTTGTTCCTCCGCCGTGACTACAAAACATGCACAAATACATTAAAGCAGAACACTTAGGATCGAGCTAAAGAAACTTAGAGACGGAATATATTACACATACTAATTCCCTGAAGACAAATATACCCGCCAGAGTGCTTTACGCTCTAGTTTGTCATTTGTTATTTTTCGAATGTCAAACAGGAAGGAAGTAGTTCGTGAACTTGTGTTACGTTCAAAGTTAATATCTTTATTCACAACAATGCACGTTGCATAAATCATGAAGAGTCATTATTGACTTTCTGTGTCCGTCAAATTGGTCAATATTAATGACTCTCCCTTACGCATTCATTGCACGTATTACAGGAAATGTCATATTTCTTTCCACAAATTTACTGCTCTCTTTAGGTCAGTGTAACAAAGTGTCAAGTTTGTTTGAATTGGTGTTGAAGTTCTATACGAGTTTGTCAGTTTCTAACAACAGTACCTTAACTATCCATCGCACGTAATACAGAAATATTGTATTGTTTTCTTAAAATTTGCTGTTCTCTTTACGTCACATATAATGGGTCAAGTTTGTTTGAATTGTTCTTGCAAATCTACACGAATTTGTCATAACAAAATTTCTAGTTTTTATTTAAGTAGGTTCTGAAGTACTGGATACAATCCAGGACCACGCGAACAGAAAACGAGAGTGCCGATATGTCAAGTATCTCTGAGGCTGTCGTAATTTGAATCATGACATTTTCCCCCCTTCACACGTAAAATTTTACCTCGTCTTAGACAAGAGACTTCCCTGGATAGGAAACAACTTCGACGAGAGCTGGGATTAAGTCAATGATGACACCCGATGGGCTTAGTAAATGATGACGCCCGATGGGCTTGGTCAATGATGACGCCCGATGGGCTTAGTCAATTATGGCGCCCGACGGGGCTCAGTCAATTATGGCGTCCGATGGGGCTCAGTCAATTATGGCGCCCGATGGGGCTCAGTGAATCATGGCGCCCGATAGCTCTCAGTCAATTATGGGACACGATGCGGCTCACTCAGTTTTCAATAAAATTTCATTCCTAGCGCGAGACAATGAACAAGTAAAAGATGAATTCTCATTGGCTCCGCAAAATAAAATCTAACCGTCATGGACTCGTTTCCCGTAGCTATGCGCTATGTATAGTTCAGGTTCTTCAGTTCATGGTGCTTTTGTAGAAAAGCACGTGACTAACAAAGTACTTGGGATTTCTACTAAACGCTTACTTGTGATCTGGATAAATACGTTGTCAATTTTGACTTTTACGTGAAGTGACTGCGCGAAACGATGACACATGTTAATCATAATAAGACGTAAGCAGAATATCAAACTACGTGATCAGTACCGACTTGTGCGATATCCAGGATGATAATTTATATCGTCGAGTGCCATTTATTTAAATTACATTTTATAACCTCTGCAGCTTCTCTCTTATGCTACAGGTGATGGAATTTCTCGATTTTACTATTTCTATGGAAGAGGGAAGGAAGAACAAGACTCGAAATGAGAGTATCCACGTAGCGAAACCTAGCGAAAACTCTTCAGAGCCTGACAAAGGGATCGAACTCGAACCGGCCTAATCTTTACTACTTGTTAATGCAGGGACGTGACCATTAAAAATCATTAAACTGTCCAAAGGTCTCAATAACGACATCGAAATATTCAACAAAATGAAACAACATAACCGTGTAGTTCAACTCAGCTACATGCAAGGTAATTTCTATCGTCACGTATGACTTCTTTCAGACCATACACATTGAGATTAGTGGTAAAGCACTCTAGCGGTAGATAGCAGCACTGTTTCCTTTTGTCTTTAATGTATTGTATACGTTGCACGAAATTGCAATGGAGTTCCTATAAATTCAAGTCTAGAGAGCTCAAACCATTTCAAGAGTTCTATCTGTACCGATTATTTATTTTCTTACTTGTTCATTATTGAAATCACTTGATTGTTGTGCTGATTATCCAAATCTATAACAGATGAAGTTCTTTCAACAATGAACAAGGACGAAAATAAAAATCGGCACGGATAGAACTCTAGAAATGGTTATAAACTTTCTTCTCGGAAAGGTTGAACTCTCTACGCTTGAATTTATAGAAGCAATGTACAATGACAAAATTACGTAAAAGATATACGATCTGCCATCTAGTTCTACAGATCGTTGCTTTACACTAACCTTACTGGTTTCAAATTTTAACTAAGTTCTTTGAGGAGACTCATTAAAGAAACTGTAGCGAAATTCAAAATGTGCTAATTCGTGATCCTCTTAATTTAGTATGTAATTACTCACTCCTTTTAGATGTGGTAAAATTAAAATCGAGGAGGGGGCACTTTCCCCACTACACATTCAGTCCTGGTCTCATTTCCCTTTATTCAATGTAATAACTAAAGAATCTAACGTAATCTACATAAAATTTGCCCTTTTCTTGTCTAGTGTGAAGACAAGCATAAGAAAGTTCAAAGAACTCACCGTTCCACATCCCCCAGACTCATCGCACATTTCTTTTGGCATTTGCTGGGCACACGTTACAACAAAGTTCTTAAATGAAAATGTCTTAGTGTAGAGAAAAAGAAAACACGACTCTAAAACAAACGTGGAAAGTTTAATACAATGAACCAAAATCTTTCTTACAAAACTAGTTCTTACTTGACTTCTCAACAGACAAAAGAAAACAAATAGTAACTGAAACAGACGGAAGATGGAGTTGCATGCTTTCTGCTTCATATAGACTTTTTATTTCTTGTAATATCAAGATTACTATTAGAAGTGCAAACAGACTGTGGCTCGGCTTCTCACTAAAATGCTAATGAATCTCTCTCTCTCTCTCTCTCTCTCTCCAAAGAGACTAAGAGATTATTATCTTTGTTCATTAGCTTTGCTCTCATCCACCGGTTGTAAAGTTAGCCGTGGTTGTGAGTCTGGAATTCTAAGAAGCTGTGTGTAAAGACTTTTCGTAGCCCTGGATAAAATGTTTTTACTACTTTATTTTTTAATCCATAAAGTAAATAAATGTAGCAATAAGTATCAATGCTCAGCTTAATTTTAGGTGTTCTTCTTGGATTTAAAAAAAGCCTTTGATCCTAAATTTTAATATTGATTCGTCTGGGGATCATTTCCTTGTAATGTTCATTTTAGCTACTGGACAGAAGGCTGTAACAAATATATACCTCGCCTAAAACTGTACATTTTCGTTCTTGTATTTGAAGAAAATGAAAATTGAAGAAGTAATTGACTTTTATCAATGAAAACATCAATTTCATTCAGTTTCCCTCATTATTAATTAGGCCTTTTCAATTGGTGGCTTCCGGATAGATTTTTCTGTTCACCCATCATCAAAAGAATCACACTGAGAAAATCAATAAAATATAATCAATATTTTTTTTTCTGTTTTGTATTGGTAGTTATTGTCACGGGCACGTGGCGCTGCATGATCCTTTCTACTTTCTAATCCAAATCCTGCTAGGTGGCAGTGCCGTCGCTTCGCAAACTATGAACGATATTATACCTCTAATAAATACCGCAGTTTAGTTTTTCTGCTCTTATCTTTGTATTTTGTAAACGAGTTGATTAATTTTAGTGATTATTAATTTTTGACTCCTCCAAAATTCAAATAGCTATGAAATTAATATAAGTTGCCCCTTTAAAAAATAAATTGAGAAGGTGTGATATGTTTATTAAAAATACACTTTCCATATCTCTTGTCGTCTTCTATTTCTAGCTGAATTTACAATGATTGCGAAAGTAATTGATAACGTAGTTAACAAAACTAAGAACATTCGAAAATATATACCGAAACTAAACCTTCACATGAGAATCATATCGAGACCACTATTGCAAGTGATTCAAAAATTGCCAAGTGTAACACGAAAAAAAAAACAATGCATAGGGGAGACAGGGGTTGACATACTTTATTTTATTTTTTTTATAACCTTAGAGATAAGTCTTCAAGAGAATAAAATGTGATATAGAAGAACTCGTTATGCATTTCACTACTAATTGGAACGATCTGTATATACTGGAGGAGCTGCAGGTACGGAAATGATGTTAGGTGAAATGTGTCAACTTGCCCCATGTACGGGGTAGGTTGACACACTCAGATAATTAAAAAATTACGTAAAGGCTGGGATACAAATGTGGTGAAGTTACTAAATAAACAACTACAATGTCTAAACACAACTAATCATGCATTTTCATAAACGTCTTGTCAGCAGTCTCGATATTCTTAAAATTTCAAAAGTAAACGCCCATTAAATGTTTTAGAAATTGGTTGAACTTCAATAAAGAAAAACAAATTATCTAGTTCCGTGACAAATGAGCAGAACGAAGTTAAAATATTACCAAATTCTAAAAATAGAGCAGTATTTGAGCAAAGGCTCATGAAAATACATTTAGCAAGAACAACATCAACACACAGGGTTGGTTGACACGTGTCAACTTACCCCAAACGATGTGTGTCAACCAGCCGCAATACGCCATTTCAATTCATCTGGTTTAACAAACAAAGACTACAACAATATATTACTATGAGTCATAATTTTTCTACCACAGCATCTATTATAAAGGAAATAGTAGCGTATACAATTCCGTATTAAATGTATTTTTCAACAATAATTTACTATGTCTAGTGACGTAAAAGGTAGCAATATTTTTTTTTCTTAACATGTGAGAAAAAAAAGTTTCTTCGTTCTCAACTTTTGGGAAGTCTTCCAATCTTCATGAAAGTACATTGGTAACTGGGTTCTGGATAGACGCTTCTATGACAAAAATATCACGGATACCAACCGCTGAATGTGAATTTTATTAGCACTGTGTTAAGTTTCCTCTGTGTCAACCAGCCTCAATCCTCTCTCCTACTTAAAACACAATAAGAAAAGAATCTGTGACTAAATAAGAAATATGTGAAATTAAAAAAGAAAAGTTAGTTTTTGATGAAGCCACAGTTGCTTCGAAATTGTACTTGAATAAGTATATTAACTGTAAATAATGGATCAAATCTTTGTAACTATTTGCGTCATGGTATTGTTAATTCTCTCTCAGTTCAATATCTGGCTTGATTTTCTTAATTAAGTGTTTCGTTTATTTATTTAACGAGTTTATATATATATATATATATATTATTTCAACCTCGCCTTTCGCCCCTGCCTCTCGGCTTTGCTTAGAGCGGAAAAAACTTTCATAAACTGTATTTCGTACGGGCCATTTGAAAAACATTTTACTTCGAACCATTGCCATTGTAGGAATACAGTGCTTGTTAACATCGACAGACATCCCTTAGAGACACTGGCCTAACACTTCAGACCACGTGACTACCTCGGTCGGCTTTGGATTACTTAGTTTTGCTCGATGCGAAAAGCTGTGTTTCAACTTCTCATCTTCACGATGAGTATCCAGCAATTACAGACGATCCGCTATCGTTGTTTCTTTCTTTAGAACTGCAGTAGATTAGAGCAGGACCGAAAACGGCAAGGGAAAATAATGTCCAAGCATGCCTACACCTATTGCAGTACTGGAGATAAATACAGTCGTTTTGCCTCTCGACAAGAAAACAGGTAAGTCAGATACCAGAGAACACAGTGGAGATGCCACGGAATTTTTCCGCCTACAAATAACGCCATGGATAAGACCATAGTTTTCTTTCGTCCGGTATCTGCTACTGACCCCATATCGTGTTTTCCCATTTTATTAATTTCTCATATTTATTTTCTCGAAGAGAGAACTTGCGATAAGCACTCAAATCAATTGATCCGGCACTGAAGACTTCTAGATACGTGTTTACTGAAAAGGTGTTAAGATGGTAACCAGACAATATACTGTAGGTAGATATTAGTAGATCCAGGACTTCCGCCAGGATTTTCATTTTCGGGGGGGGGAGGTTGTAAACTCAAAATTGGGAGGGTGTAAGTAGATTGTTGCATGGTTTCTATCGATTTTTTAACCCCAAAAAAATTTAAGTTGCAGGGTGCTCTCGAGGATTTGGGGGGGTGACACCCCCACAGGAGGGGGTCTGGCAGAATCACTGAGTAGACCTGTAAATAAGTAGGCGAGGGAGAGAGACTAAAAGCATCACTCATACTGTTACGAACTCACTACTATTTGGACTTTCAGTCAACTTATCTGTGCGACAAGCATTTACTATTCAACCCTTTTGTATGGCATTAATATTTACCTTTTGGGAGAATTTAAGAAGACCTGAACTGTGTGACGTCAATATTAAAATATTTTTCCACCGTACCTTCTGAACCAAAGCCCCAAATATCTGTATGTAAGCAACCTTAATTCACTGAATAAGGATCAAGGCAACATTTAAGTTCCGCACGAAGATCTAAAAAAGCTCAGACGCCAATAACAGCTACACATCCGCTAACAAAATCAAGGAAGAAGATTGAATCTTTTCAGGTAAAAAAAAAAAGAAAAATAAGTCACCAAGATGAAGGCTACAAACCACTTCAGGAACCTAATATAAGTCTTGTTTGTCAACAAGATTCATTTAGTTACAGGGAAACTTCTGCACCTTTATAAGGAAAAAATATAATTTTAACGGAGAAAATATGAGGAGAAAAAAATGAGAGAAAAAAATTGAAGAAAACGGAGTCACGTTGATTATTAGATCAGCCAAGATGAATCTACAACAAGGTAATTTCATGGAGACGAAGGAAATAAAACATAAAAAGCAATTTGCGGCTTAACTAAGAACGTATAGAGCGCGAAAAATGAGAGAAGACAAGCTTGAATGGATCTAATTCACTTTAATGAAGCAGGAAAAATTATCTTCCTCCACAGCACCCAATCAAGTAAATCGAACAGGTATGGTTAAAATTACCTTGGTACATTTATATCTCGACAGATGTCTCTTCAGTTAATTGTCTTTGATTAACCTTTCCGCTATTACATACAATATTTATTTTCATCTTTAGTTAGGCCAATCTTATTGGCTTTGTAGTTCCTACAGTCGAAACTACCCAAACGCACGTAAACATATGCAGATGTGAATTAAAATTTAGAGCATTTGCTAATTTCGCCAATACAGAAGAGAGCCAATAACTAGGTTAAAACAGTATTAGTAGAAAAGTATGGGACAAGGTTCTCAATCTATTTTCGTCCGCGGCACACTAATTTTCAGTTACATTATTTGAATTATTAGCTTGTATCAGCCAAAAGACAAAGTCTCAGAAGCTTCGCGACACACACATAGCAAATCTCGCGGTACAGTATTGTGCCGCGGCACACCGGTTGAGAACCACTCTACCGTTCTTTCCTAAAACAGTTCTCTCCTGTTTGTTGGCGGGAAATAGGACTGCTTTCGCTGTTCCTAGGTCTCAACTTCATTAACTGACAGGGATTTGGCGAAAATAACTTGTTCTTTATGAAAAAAAAGACAGGTAGGTAAAACAACCTAGGAACTAATGCACAGATATGAATGGCGAGGAAGGAAAACACTCATTCCTGAAAAACTTAAAAATATGTACAGTAGTTACTAGGTTTTAAAAAAAGAACGTAAGAACTGGTCTATACCTAGATATGAGTTTTCACGTAAAAA
>JAGDQP010030060.1:0-22892 GCA_022664845.1 Lepisma saccharinum | reverse complement strand
AATATTTTGAGACACTGTCCGGAGTACCACAAGGTTCAAATCTCGGCCCTTTATTATTTCTTTTAGTTATTAATGATATATCTGAGTGCATCGAGAACTCCCATCTTCTCTTATTCGCTGATGACCTGAAATTATACGCTAGAATTGAATCAATTGAGAACAGTGCCAAACTACAAAAGGACTTAGATAATGTCAAAGAGTGGTGCGACAGGAATAAATTTGTAATTAATACAAAAAAGTACAATTCCATATCTTTTACAAGGAAAGAAAAGTATGTTGAGTACAACTACTCGATTGATGGAGTAAATCTATCGAAACCTGAAACTGTTAAAGATCTTGGAGTTGTTTTCGATCCAAAATTAAACTTTGGGCGTCACATTGAAATGATCACTAACAATGCGTACAGGAATCTTGGGTATATTTATCGTTTTAGCAAGGATCTCCATCTTGACTCAACACTTCTAAAATTGTATTACTCTTACGTGAGATCACAGCTAGAATACTCCTGTATTATATGGACCCCAAACACTCAGAAATATGTTAAAGCAATAGAGAAAATCCAGTGTAAATTTTTGAAATTACTAATGTATAGAGAAACCAACCACATTATATCCTGCATACATATCATACAGGGAATTAGTGAGCAATTTTAATATACAAACTTTGGAACGAAGAAGGCATTTAAATGATGTAATATTTCTGTACAAATTAATACACAATCAAATTGATTGTATTGATTTAATTCCGAAAATTTTCATTCAAGTTCCGAACACTAAAACTAGATTAGGTAATAATGGGACATTCTATTGAAAAATCAAAGGACTGAAATTCTATATAAATCCCCAATTTGGAGAATGAGTGCTTTCTACAACAAAATTGAACCTAAAGTTAATGTAGATATATTTGGAATGACTTACAAAGAATTTAAAAGAACTGCAGGTGAAGTAATATGATTGTTTCTTGTATCTTGTAATTACTATCATGTACACGCAAGCACTGTAATTAGGCATATTGCCTGTTGTGTTATGTTTTGAATAAATAAATAAATAAATAAATTCTCAAATGGCCCCCATACTGTTACGTGCCGATAGCTATTCCTATACTTTCTAAAAAGCGCGTGGGGAGCCGCAGGACTTATCTACTTCATGATATGCTTTGAAATAATACTTCCCAAAGTCCTATTGCAACAGACTCATTAGAAGAAACCTCTATGTAGTTGCTTGTTTATAAGAGTATTCATTATGCATTTATACATCTCTTTTAAAATATGCAGATAACATAAACTATTTTTGTTACACTTTCTCTATCTGTATATATTTTCATAGTATATGGGGTGAGGCTTGGAGCCCGGAGTATGGTAGAGCAATGTCACCGAGATTTTATAGTGAAATACATTTACTAGTAAACTATAACACATACTGTATCTCTGCCCTTGAATAGAAGCAAGACATTTCCCAGGATTTTGAGCTAAAGATAATTGATTTTTGCGGACGGTAGTTATGATCAAAAATAGATATCCTCCTTGAATAATACCGTAATTAGAAATTAATGTATTGTATATACGGGATGAGAGCATATTTCGTTAGAAATTCGTAGTTTTTCAGTTTACAGTAAAGATGTCTTCGAAGTTGTATTTATCTCTAGGAAGTTAAATCCTATAATTCAATATATTTCTTCAGTTCCCTGGAGGTTTATTAGTATTTTATTACAAACTATACCAAATAACTTCAGTCCATATGTTCTTAGTTCCCTATGTTTGTCAGGGTGAAGATACAGGAAGTATAGCAAAGTGGCAATGAATAATCCCATCATTTGCCTCGTAAGGCTGCAGGAAAACAAAGCAATAGTATATTAGGATGAATGTGTGAAAACTTAAATTAAATCCTGATGATTATATTGATCATCTGCAGCGTAAAACATACTTGCTTTGTAAAAAAAAAAACGACATAAAAACACATGAAAATGAACTAAAAAATCTTTCAATAAACTTCACGGAAAATAAAACTTTTTCACAACACTATGTACTCTTCTTCTTTGCTGTTCGTTTATAGACTCATTATCAGTGGATTGCAGAGAAAGGAAAAAGAATTTAATCTGGACACACTTTATTAAAGTTAGTCCTTCCGAAAATAACCGTAAAAGCCAAATGTAGGTTGTGTGAAAAGTTAATGGCAGGTCTTGTTGCCCGAACGAGAGAACATTTCAAGAAGTGTAATTGAAATCCCGGCCAGGACACTGAATAATTCTCCTTCATTGTTCCCATGGCTGGCGCTCTGAGATATACTCAGCCTCCTATCAAGTGGAGTACCTGTGTCCTTGGTATTCCTGGGCAGTTTTGGGGGGTACAGGTAGCTGAGCGTGGGACTGACCACCCCACCTCACTTCCTGCCGTTGTTCGAGAATATGTGGATCGCTACCTCTACATCCCCCATGCGCCGTTCACGGCGCGTGCGCATTGCACAGGGTATACCTTTACCTTTTATATAATAAATAGCTTTGCCATTGAATTTTAATAAATAGCAAATTTCATCAAATGTAGCCAAATAGAACCTACAATTTCTAGTAAGTACTTATGAATAGACTGGAGGCGCGATTGAAACGTTATAGAAGCTACTGCAGATGGAGTACCTATCATAAACCATACCATTTTTTATTTTTAAGAAAATGTTTAAAACGTTTTAAACGTCTTAAACGTTTAAAACACTGCTTTTTCGCAGTCTATAAAAACGTGTTTAAAACAAAAAAAAACAACATAAAAACACGCTTTAAACATATGTTGTTTTTTTTTTCTAAATAAAACGTGATTTTTCAACCCTGCTTAAAACCTGATATTTTTAGTGGAAATAAATGGTGTTTAGAGTCATATTAACTAAAAAGATTTATTTAGAAGACCAAATAGTATTTTGTAACACAAAATATATTGTTAAGTGCTTTTAGCAAATTCATCTTCTGAACACGCAAATCACTTTAATAAAAAATAAATTAAAACAACTACATAACAGTATACTACATCGTACACTAACAGAATAGTTTTTTAGAAAAAAAACTAAGTGATACGATCTTGAATAGAAGAAAGAAAAAAATATACTTAGAACGAACAGAATCTCTAAATATAATTTTGTATTTATGGTATATCATTTTCTTACAATGAGCGTTTCTCTCAAGATTATATCTGCCTAAATTACATCAATGGCTGATCGTTGTGACGAGGTTCTTGAAACCCATTGACTACTGTATAAGTATCTGCAAGGATCTTCCGCAGTTGCTTCTGTTAGACGTCAAGACAGCAAAGGGTTATTTACGACCTAATACCTAACCGTCTCTAATGCCTCGTTAGTTAAACAATTAAAGGCTCTGGAATGTCATTAAAGAACAGAGTTTGAAACAGAAAATTAAGAGCTTTTGTAATTAGAAACTTTGCAAAACTTATTTGGAAGTAAGTTTAAGCTGAACGTGAAGGAAGCTTTGGGTGCTGGAGTAACCCTCGCTCCATCCTCCGTAGGTGTAAATCATTGGCTTCCCAAAACACGACCACGATTTTCAATTACACCACTCAGATACGTGATATTTGTCTTACTGTATTGCTGTTTCTTGTGGTGATGTTTGTTGGTTACATGTTTCTTCACTTGTCTGCCGTGGTTAATAATACAAAATAGTGGTAGACCTTCTCCTTCACACGACCAAACAATAGACTATTTCACATAGAAGAGAACAAAGCCTGGCGAGGCTTAAACGTCTTTGGAATTTTCTCCTCTCTAGGGTATGTCAAATGGAATTTATTACACTAGTATAAAGTTTCATTGAGCACACCGTTGTAAAAGCCGATACCTTCCCACAAGATTTATACTGAACAATATTTCTAAAGTTTTTTTCTGAAGAGACGCATCAACAATTCTTTTAATTTTGAATGTAAATGTTAATTAATGGTGTGGCTTATTAATCTTCCTTTTCAAGACTAAAAATATTTCGGTTAATGTTTCCAAATAAAATAACTAATTAAATAAATTGCTTCCATTTGAACGTCTTTTATAAAATTGCAATGCTAAGTGGGTAAATACACAATTATAATGATGAACTATATTGAATCCAAAAATCAGAAATTGTGAATTCAGAATGGTTTCATATAGTAGGTATTTGTTATTTTATTTATTATTTTAAGAGTAGTTTGTTGGCATGAATATTTTTAAGTGGTCACATATTTTACAAATGCTGTGCTTCAAAAGCGTTTTTGTAAAAATACACTGTACAAATTATTATTATTATTTTTTTTTTTTTAAGTAACAGGGCCAGAATCAATTTAAATTGGGTGAAATGATTCACTATATGCGTCATAATATTTAAGCTTTTGATGTTGTGATGACAATGTAGAGCAACAGTGGATATTTTTGTGAGTAAACTATGCGATTAAGCCAGTGGCGCCAGAATAGACAAATTCCTTACAGTTCCAAGAAGAAAGTGTTGTGGAAGGAATCTCTGAGGAGGGTTCCCTACGTTGATGCTGTAAGAAAAGTGCCCCATTATTCGTCACTACCCATTTAATACAAGCGTGAAAGCAGGTATACAAGGGTAATGTTTTACTACTATTTCGTGATATCGTTAAGAAGGAGGTTTATTTATTTATTAAGTTCCTCGTGATGACGTTCCATCTTATGCATGTATGTAAGTACGTGGCGTCTCTCGCATACAGAGAGAAGACACCCTAAGATTTTTGCATGGGAGAGATGCCGCAGCAACATTGTCAGCAGCATTGCATGTAATGTTATTTATGGTAGAGGACTCACTTTTCATCCCTAGTCACTATTCTGTCCAAAAATGGCTCACACGTCTGTGACGGGTGAGCATGGAACTTCAGATGTCAACTCGCTGCTGTTACTGTTGAGGCGTTAACGCATGTGGTACCCATTTTCCGAGTTGCGACACGTACCCACTTCAGATGACGATGAACAATAGAATGGGTGACATGGACGCCGTCCGGTTCCAGCTTGCGTTGTATTTGCCTTCTCGCAGGGCATCGTTGTCCAGCTGCACAGGTTGTTTCCCTTCTCGTGGCTCATCGGTAATGCTGATGTCCCCAGACCGAAACCTCTGTAGCCACCTTTAGCACTTTCGTACATCCACAACACCCTGACCATATACGGCATTGATGTTTCATACCGCTGCGCTGGCTGGATGCCCCTGGTGAAATTTATACAGCATGACATGTCGTATGTGGTCCTCCTACACTGCCATGATCAAACACAAGCCACACTTCCAAAAGGTGGAGTAGATGTTGTCCTCCTTCTACACACTACTGCTGCACAATTAAGTGCCCTATATGACTCATGTCACGTACCGTCTACTTCACTATTCGCTCGCCAGACGGCGTCATTTCCTCGGTCATGGCACATACGACATTACTTATGGGATAGCCCGGTATTTTATTAAGTAATTTTATCAAAATTTATGACGAAAAGAGGAATTCAATTGATATAAAAAGTGGCAAATGTGCTGTTTTGTCGTTTTACAAAAATAGGGTAATACATGTTTAATTTTAATTAAAAAATGAATTTAGTTTCATGCTGTTATTTATCGTATATCAGTGTTCAGAATTTATTTTAATGTATTTGACATGCATTTTCTAGACATGTGGTGCTTTCAATACTAAATAAAAATGGGCCAAAATAGTGTATATTTACATTTAAATAATTAAGTTCCACAAGTTTCATTGGGAAGGCAAAGGCATTTCTCTAAGCATAAAAACTGTTTTCACGTCCGTGAAAATTAAATTCATTTCAAGATTTCTAACAAAGAGACCTGGATTTAAGTCTTTTTTCAGCCCCTTTTGTAGAGTGTACAATGAAACGGAATTATATTTCTTCGAGATAAGTGGTCATCAAGGCTATTTCACATTTGTGTAACTTCCTTATACTACCTCTGTTAGTAGAGAGAATGTTGGGAACAAGAACATCCGCTTTAGGGATATAACTTTACATAGTGTGATGAACCGAATGTAATAAACCGCACGTGTGTGTTGAATCGCTTTTGGTGATGCCTTGTTTCTCCGTGCATATACGTTAATTATTAAGAGCCATACATGGTTCTCTTATCTCGCTTCTGCTAGATTATGTTAAGATAGACTAAGACTCCATAAGCACTCTTCTTTGAGACGCTGTTCGCTCGTGAAAGGTCTTTAGTTGTTCGCTGCCATTGTAAACGATGGGAACAACATCGTGTGCTTATAACATATAATGTAACCTCGTGAGACATCTGTTCTATGCAGGACAGTAGCTAATTACGCTGTTGCTAAACCCCACTTAATACCAACAATCTTACGCATAGGAAACAACAGAGGTATGAACCCATTCATGCATCTAAATTGCTCAAGAATAAGTGAGCCTCTTTTGCATTCTACACGTGTCTCTAGCCGAAACACTTTAATCGTGTCTGCATTTCCTCTGAATCTCGTTGATTCAAGATCGAGACATTGTAATAGCATGTGCCTCTCTCTCGCCATCTCTGTTTCTGCTGTTGTTGCTTTGATCTTTCTTTTTGTTCTTCCTTCTTCTGTGGTGTTACTTTTTCTTTTAGAAGAGGTACTGAAAGCACAAAAAAGTAGGATAATTATTCCTCCGAACCAGATTTGCGAAAGTTCAAGGTAGGTTATCAGGTTGAGGAACGTGATCTTTAGGAAAAAGAGAAAAAAAGGAAACATTCGTCCACCTGCCTCAGCATTCAAGTAGAATTCCAATGATGCTTTTTTCCTAACAAATGAGAAAGAAAATGTGTAAATAAAACATTGCATATCCTCATGCGAAATTCCAATGCTTGCATTCTTCTTGCTCTTGAAATTCAAAAAGCGTCCATTTGTCTAACGAGTTACAGTTGATATTTTAAGAGGTATAAACCTATAGGTTGTACACAACGAAAACATGCTCGTCTTATAATTGCGAAGTAAGTGGTTCAGGTTCCGTTATCTATTAATTTGGCTAATTTCTTCTGGCTTTTGTGATACACTGGGTAATTATCGGTATGGTTAGAAGAAATCCACAGTTTTATATATATATTATCAATCACATATGGCAACTCAAGATATGAAAAGCTTTATTGAAACCTTTCAGTATCGCAAATCCCATAATTTAGTGTAATTCTAACTTCATGATTTACTATTCTCTACCGAGACCAGTGATATTTGAATTGTTGTATTAACAATAACAAGATCTCGGCTCCAACACCTGTAAGTATTAATCTTGATTCAAAGTTTCTTTTCTCTTTCTCTATTCTCAAGTTTACATCGTACTCATGCGCGAGTGTGGAGGAATCTTGTGCATTGCAGGGATTGTCCCCTCCAATGTTGAGTAAATTTTTTCACAGCGCCAACAATTGTGCACTTTTTCATAAAAGAATGAAATTGGGAATAATTAAGGGGCATACCTGAAAGGCCATTTTAAGATATTGAGGCACTTTAAAATTTATGTGGGAGTCCCAGAAATCCAAAATGGCGCCCAAGATTTTAAAAAATAATTATTGGTTAAAGTATTTGAGGGATTTTCAGATTATCTGTGTATTTTATGGTACTGAATGGAAATTAAGATCCTTCTATCATTAACCACTTTTAACTAACGGTAAAACGTTAACGGTTAAGCTACTGCGAAAGGACCCTTTAAATCCAAGATGGCGGCCATTTATTCAAATGTCTTTATTTATTACTAAACTTGATTAACTTTCTTGTTCACATAATTTCAGTTTGTAACTTTCTGAATCTCAGTTTCAGATCAAGGATATTTACGAATTCTAATTTAACCCAAGGACTCTTCAAATCCTAGATGTCGTCCATTAATTCAAATATATGTATTTATGGTTAGATTTAATTGTCTTCAGATGCCGATTTTCTCAACATGAATTTCAGACGATTGAAATATATTCACGAGCTTTAATTTACCCAAGCACCCTTAAAATCCAAGATGGAGCCATTAATTAAACTGTCTTGATTAATGACCACACTTGATTGAAGTGTGCTCGGTGAAGGAATCTAAAATGAATTTGGATACTGGAGCATCTAGTATTCGTACAATGCAACCTATGCATTAATGAATCAGCACAAGCAGCACCGAGTTGACATATGCAGTTCCCTGCTAATCCGTAACAGGCTTGAGTCATTTCTGGGCAGAATGCTGACAGAGGATGAAAAGTGGGTCCTCTACCACAACATTAGACGCAAAAGGCAGTGACTACCTAAAAGAGGTTGGTGCCGCAGGAACTGTGTCAAAACAGGAACTTGCAAGGTGATGTTGAGTGTTTGGTGAGATATCCGTGGGATAATCAATTTGAGCTCTTGCCACGTAACCAGACTATCAATGCAAATATCTACTGTCAGCAGCTTGAACGCCAACGGACTGCATTGTTGGAAGAACGTCCTGCTTTAATCGCAAGGGTGTGTTCATTCACGGTGATAACGCATGCCCACACACGGCAAGAAGGACCTATGCTAAGATCGAGGAACGTGGGTATGAGAAATTCCCCCACCAAGCGTTTTTACCAAATCTTGCACCAACACACTACGGTCTTTTTCGCAACCTGCAAAACCACCTTTCGGGAAAAGACTGCAACATGAGGATGACGCGGGACGAAAAGTGACTTAGTTCTTTCACTCCAAAACCGATGACTTCTTTCAGCGGGGGATTCAACAACTGTCTGACAGGTGATAAAAAGTCTTGTTCCGACGGAGACTAATTTCCTGATTAAGGGTAGTGTTCCAGGTAAGTTATCGTTCTTTTTCTCACGGTGGAAAAATCGACATTACTAATAAAATGCTTACGCGAGGAAGGAAAAGGATGATGGAAACAACTGATCCAGAGCAGTGGACGAGGAAAGTGCTCGAAAGCGTATGACAACATCGATCACAATGCTAGTGCTACCACTGTGTATTATGAAATGTTGGACTCTACTTTGGATTTTTGGAACTCCTACATTCATTTCAAAGTGCCTCAATAGCTTAAGATGGCCTTACAGGTATGTCTAGTCATCATGTCAAATTTAATGCTTTTATGAAAAAATAAATACATAAAACTTTTTAAAAACATAATAATAATAAATAACGACGGGCGTTACAGACCGAAAGATCCTGAACCTGCCCCAACGCCATCTGTCGGCGGTTGGGTGGAACTGCGTCCACATGAATGATGACAGTGTATTCAGTACTGCACGTCACTTGGCCACGAACAGGCGTATTAGGGGCTTTCTAGTTCGATTTTTAGACATATTAAACAACTCGTACTAAAAAGTAAAAAACAATTTTGCTGATGCATTACTAAAAAGAGAAGCATGGGGCGCTCTCTCATATACAGTCACTTTATAAATTCTTCGATTTGCTCCCCCTCATGCTTTTTTTTAGCCATGCATAAACATTTTTTTTTTTTAATTTTTAGTACGAATTGTATGTCTTTAAAAAGTTATTTTTTAAATCTTTTTTTCGAGTTATTTCGGTGTTCGTATACTTTCTCTCAAGCTAATGTTTTGTGACCCAAACAGGGACGTACTGACTCCAAAAAGTTTAGGGGGAAATCTTCCTGAGGGGGCCCATGGCGTTTTCCGAGATGTAAACTAAGTTAGTATTAATATGGGTGCTTTCATTTTTAATTAGTTGGGTCTATGTCAGGTAGACTACAGCCATGGGAATTTCATGAATATTTTGAAAGTATAGAAAATACTATTATAATCTAACTTGTTCAGTTGTTGACGATTTGAAATTTTGAATAAAAATGACAATGACAAGTCATTTTATCATTACGAAAAATAGGATGAGTTGTGAGCTTATGACTGACCAGTTTTTGTAATGTTTCTCAAAGTATGGGAACGTTACAGAATGCTTTATTACTATTATTATTATTATCCACAGAGACGCTCTCACTTCAAAGACCGGAAAATCACAATGGTGGGGGGACTTCCTATTATTACCGGTATTAAAGAATTAGGTGTTTTAAAGGTAAATAAGCAGCCTATCTGCAAGTAATACTCTTGGATTAGTTAAATGCACAGACTTCTCTTCACATTACTTAAAGGAAGTTAGTGAACTGATCCAGACTTCCAGAGTAAATAAACTCAACATTTCGCCGCTCTGGAATGCTCGTTGTTATTCGAGTGCCTTTATAGTTTCGATGCTGTTAGTCAGCTCTCTTTCAAAGTTCATTAAAATTAAAAATTAAAGACTAAAGACTAAGGTTTTGCTTACAAGGGGAGAGAGGATTTAAAATGACTAAAAATGTTACATAATACTTTAACGTCCCATAAAGATATATAGTCAGTAGTTTTGTTACCATTTAGCATAGAAGCAGTCTTAATTTTTACCGCTTCATGAAAAGGAGAGAGAATATAAGGGCTCTAGTATTAATTTGAGGTACTAGCAACGCCTTTGGCTGGTGTGACAAAGGGTAATATAAAAGCATGTCATTTAGGATGCCCGGTGCAGCAGGACTCGAACCGTATCCGCAATTCCTATCCGGACGAGACTCAAGACTTTGGTCGCCCATTTTCATGCAATTAATGAGAATCCCAATCCCATTAAATAGCTGAAACTTTGAGAATTTTGTCCCGTTCGAAATAAAATTTCCCCCCCGCCCCGGGGCGAAACATTTAGATTCAACATTAATATCAGGGAAAAAAACATACATTATTCAAACAAGAAGGATCAATTCATACAGTGACGATTTGGACCTACTAAGTCAATATTCAAATCAAAAGTTTACAACACTCCGCTGAAGCAAAGGAGAAGTTGCTCTATCGGGTTGTGTGTTAACGAGAGATGTTTAGTCTGCTATTTTCTTTCTTCAGATTCGCTTTCAGGTTCACTTAGGCTAATTTGTTTTTAACCAGTTTTGTGAGTTTCGGTGGTAACATAGAAAACAATAAATAGTAAGTAACAGAGGCTTTGCTGGTTGAGAATAGACAGCACCACGCAAAATGACAACGAACTGAAAAAATGGGCATAAAGTAGTGGTTGGCTAGGGTTGCCTTTTGATTTCTTTGTTGAACGTAAACAGTTGGTAGATATAAACGAAGTCAGTTATCCTCTGGTTCGGGTTAACCAGAGATTCCACCAGGATTTTTAGTTTGGGGGGTATAAAGTCAAAATTGGGAGGATGTGAGTGGAGTTTTGCTCGGTTTCTATCGATTTTGACCATAAGAAAAATAAAATTTTAGGCCAGTATCTCAAAAGTCTCTGAAGTTTCCTTCCGGACTTCAACAATTTCAGAATCGATTCTTTCTATATCAGCCTTCGTTTGATTTATTCCAGAACGAATATCCTTAACACCTACATGAACACTACTGATTTTATCCTACGTATATAAACTGGATAGTATCCACCCGAGCTTTCAAATCAGCGTTTAACTGCGTCTTAACATTACTTATTGTCTCATCCATAATAGTTAATATTCTCTATTCCGCCAACTGATTTCCTTTCGGGAAGAGGACTTGTTGAGTGCATCAATCCCAGGGACCTTTCCATGATTTTTAGTTATGGGACAAAGTCGAAACAAATTTAGGAGAAGCGAGTAGAATTTTGAAGGATTTAAACCTGTTTTTAACAGTAAAATATTTAAAGGTGGGGTGTGTGTTTGTCTGTTTCGAGGGGTTACATCTCCCATTAGGGTGTCTGGCAAAATCCCTGATCAGGGCTTCTTAGCTGGCAGGTCTAAGAACACGCAGCGTCGGAGTGCTAGGATCTTGCGTGTTTGTATGTACTTAAGCGAACAGAAATTCGTTTATTTTCAGTGCAATAACGAAGAACGTAATATCCTTTTCTTAATATTAAGTATTAATTATCATAAACGAACAACTGTAGTGTAGGTTGTACCGAGCGAGCGTAGCTAAGTTAGTAGAGCGTCGGTTTAGCAATCGGAAGGTCCTGGGAACGATCTCAGCGGCGGCTCATTCTGGTATTCCCCCTCAGTCATATCAGGCAAATGCCAGAATGATACCTACAAAATAGAACACGACCGACGACTATCTTCCAACAACATCTACCGGTGGTCCCCGTGGGGGTCTGGGCATAAAGCTTACGTTAATAAAGGTCAGTATTTCGATTAATTGAGTTCATCAGAATGTACTGTCGCTGTCTTACCCTACGCATATTCACTCTAGCGTTGGCAGAATAATAACAAAGATGATTATTGGACATTAGTCATTATAATCCGTTTACTTATGACTTTTAGGCATCTCTGACTCTGGGTGGGATAGAGATGGGGAGAATTGGGAGGGTAGTGGCCAAGACCTTAAGGCTCTATCCTGGCATTCGCCTGGTGAAACTGACAGAAACATTGGGAAAACTCAGTGAGGATGATCGGCCGCGGGGTTCGAATCCGCTTACCTAATTACGAATCAACTGATTTGGTGTGAGTGTATCACTGTTTATATAGATTTTGTCCTAATGACTTTCTGAGCCTAAGATGCCTAAAATCCATAAATCAATTCAATTCGTGCCCCGATGAAATTGCTAAGGATAATATGTAGCTCTTGTGATACTTGGGACGTTTTCGTGAGATAGAAGCCATTCCTCAGATGATAGAGTAAAGAAATTAAAATCTCAGATCAACCATCCTGTTCCGATTTACTCCTTCCCAGCAACCGAATACAAGAAAATTGCCGTAATGAAAGCAATATCTCCGTCCTTGCCTACTGCGCATAGTGGGAATAAAATATTTATTTAATGCTCTGTGAACTACGTTGCAGATTTTGGGAGCTGTATTGTTTCGGGGAATTGAACAGTCATAATTTTTCAAAGAATTTATTGATTTGTTATTAACTTGCTAAACGAACTGCTAAGGACTGAAAGTCGTCTTTTTGGTAAAGTAGGTTCCGAAACACTCCGTTCAATGGACTCCAGCAGGAATTGAACCCATGATCACGCGCATAGAAAGCGAGCATGTTAACCTCTCGACTACTCCGAGTTCTCATTATCTTTGTGTTAAGGAAATTACACCGCTTCGGAAGTGAATATTACTTCCTCATCTTGTACATTTTTTTATTATTCTTTGTTCAATTGAATTGATTTAATTTATGGCATTCAGGTATCTATAAGACTCAGGCTGGGGTTGCGGAGAGGAAATAATACAGGAAGGTATCATCTAGGGTCTAAGTTGAAGGTGCCATCCCGGTATTTGCCTAGTGTGACTGAGGAAAAGCCCTTAACATACCTCAGTCAGGATGGTCGACCACTGGGATTGAGTCCGCGACCTCCCGAACACTAAGGGAACGCTCTACCACCGAGGGAAACCCCTTGACAAACTTCAGCCAGCATGGTCTGCCGCTTGGATTAAACTCATGACCTGCCGAATGATCAGCCAACGCCCTACCACTGAGCTATGACACCTTGGTTGTGATTACACTTTACATTTTCTCTCTTCAATTGGCGTGAGCGGGATTCGAGTTCGTGATATTTTGGTTACCCGGCATGCTAACGTAAGGTTCCCTGGGGAGCCTTAATTCTTTAGACTGGGAATCGAATGAAGTAGCAGAATAAGAAATAAAACGAGAGGTTTTAGAAACATGATTTCACTTTCATGTCTAAAAAAAGGTAGCTACAAATAGTAGCGCTCACTACTCACCGGACAGATTCGCTGACGTCAAAGTGACAACTAACTCCAGTTAGCCTGTTTGTTGAATAAAGTCTGTAGATGTATGTTGCTGTAGCGAACTTATGCCTCTGGAGGACTGGATACGACTCACTTACTGTCCTACAGTCGTTCTCTATTTTGTTAGTTCGCTGTTCCCCCTTTTTGGGAAAGAGAGGCGCTTGGAAACTCCATGGATCAGCAAACTTCAAGGGGAGGGTGATGGCCCATGGAATTTAAGTGTCTTGTTATTCAACGAGTCTGCCTGGAAGAGTGTTTGCGCTATAAACACAATTATTGCTGTTTTATTACATCAAATTATATAACAGATATTATGAACTATCTGTTTATGTAGCTTACTGTTTGTCTTGCTGATCATCGTAATAATATTCATGTAAGACTTTACATAACAATGGCAGCTAATCATAATAATAATCATGTAACGAGGAAATTTGTCCCTTAGCATATAAAGGCATAATACGTATGAGCGTCTTTTATAATAAAGATATTGGGAATCAGGTTCGAAGAGCCTGGGGCCCGTTACACCAACATCTGGAAACGTCGTGTAATTACTTTAAAAGAACGACAATGGACAATGCCCGACACAATATGTTACATTACATATAGACTTCTCACTACCCTTTCGAAACCAATGTCTGACGTACGTTGCGTCATACATCTTCCATTAAAATACGAGAAATAAAGTATCTTGCACATTCCTTTCTATAATAGAAAATTAACTAGCAGGTATCTCGTCCTTTCCTTCCACTTTCTTTCATAAAGGCCTGATATACCAGGTGTATGAATAAGTAGTTTCCGGTTTACCGAAGAGATGGCGCCAGCGAAAAGTACGCAGCGTATTCATTTCACACATACGTCATTTTGTTCATCTGACATTAAACTACAAACACCCACAAGTTGAGTCCGCCAAACACTAGCGTCTTTGTTTTATCGTTAAGTGATCATGTCGAAGTTTGTGCCTGAAAAAGAACATTTGCGGAACGCATTGCTTTTCTTATTTAATCAAAAGAAAAATGCTGTTGAAAGTCATCGTGTGCTGGTAGAAACATATGGTGAACACGCTCCATCGATTAGAACATGTGAGACATGGTTTCGACATTTTGAAAGTGATGATTTCAATGTGAAAGACAGTGCGCGCTCTGGTAGACCACAAAAGTGCGAAAACGAGCAATTGCAGGTGTTATTGGAGGATGACCCAACTCAAACTCAACAGCAATTGACAAAAGCATTAAATGTGTCACAAGAAACAATCAGCAGACGTTAACTAGTAATAGGGAAGATCAATAAACTGGGTAAGTCGGTCCCACACGATTTGAATGAACGTCAAATGGAAAATCGCAAAGTCACTTGTGAAATGCTGCTTCAACGCCACGAAAGAAAATCCTTTTTGTATCGAATTGTGACGAGTGATGAAAAATGGATTTATTTTGAAAACCCGAAGCGGAAAAAATCGTGGCTTTCACCTGGCGAAGCCGGTCCTTCAACACTAAGGCCAAATCGCTTCGGCAAGAAGACCATGCTTTGTGTCTGGTGGGACCAGAGCGGTATTGTGTATTATGAACTCTTGAAGCCCGGCGAAACCGTTAATGCACAACGCTATCACCAACAAATGATTAATTTAAATCACGCGTTGGTCGAAAGACGACCGGAATGGACCCGAAGACATGGCAAAGTGATTATGTTACACGACAATGCGCCGTCTCACACATCAAAACCAGTGAAAGACACCTTGAAATCGCTTGGATGGACATCCTTCCGCACCCACCGTACTCCCCAGACCTGGCTCCATCTGACTATCACCTCTTCGCATCAAGGGGGCACGCGCTCGCAGATCAGCACTTCAGCAATTTCGAAGACGTTAGAAAATGGCTCGACGAATGGTTTGCCGCAAAAGACAAGCAGTTTTTCTGGCATGGTATACATCAATTACCTGAAAGATGGGCGAAATGTGTAGAAGCCAATGGCCAATATTTTGAATAAAACAAAATTAATTTCCCTTGAAAATTACTGTTTTCTTTACCACAAAAAGCGGCAAAACTTATGCATACACCTGGTAGTTTCCGAATCACATTCTGCACTGGAAACACTGCTTCCGACAACGAGTTGTCCCTGCAAACACGAATGTTTTAATGATACTACTGCCATCACAACAAACGCATTTCCAACTGAAATAGGCTTTTTCTGTCCTCCTACGTTGAGTCTACTATAAATATATAACAGAACAGCTGGTTGAGTTGAGAGTAGAGACCAGGCCCGGACTCTCTCCTTCTTGCACCGTTGCACAGCACACACACATTCTTACATTATTTAATTTTTACTTCAATGTAATAATATTCTACCCCTCGGTGTTAAAAAAAGACATAGATTTCTTTTAGGAAGAGTAAAAAAAGTAACAATTTCACAGTTTAATCTTGGTGATGTAGTTCGCCTGATACTCCTTTTAAGCCTATCTCGCTACATAGGCTTCCCCTCCAGTAGATGTTGGACTGACATTTCTCATACCAATTAGCACAGGGATTGAGAAGTTGCACGGCAAAAGTAAGCCGAACGTTTCTACTCATTTCCCCTCCTTAGCTTTGTATTGCTTCCACAAGATGGCATTTATGGCTCGCAAGCGACAAGACCTTCTCCCAGACTGCAGAAAATCGTCTACTAGTCCACTTCATTTACTCACAGTTTCTTTCTCTCTCTCTCTCTCTCTCTCTGTTTGTGTGATAGAGAGAGAGTGAATGAGAGCGAGAGAGAGAGAGAGTATGTGTGTGTGAACGTGTGTGTGTGTGTGTATGACCGTGTATGTATATGGGTGTGAACGTATATGTATGTATGTGTGAGAGAGGGAGGGAGGGAGGGAGGGAGAGAGATAGCGTGTTTGTGGCTGCATTCAACGGGATGAGCTCTCACTGAGTGTTCACCGAAATTGTCCTTTGAATGGCACTGAGAACTTCCGGCTTTCTGTGAGCCGCCGCCATTTTTTGAACCCAAAATTTTCTAGCTCACTTGTGACCCTGAAGTTGGACGTTAAGTAGTAGCAGACGACGTATCTGTCAAATATATAGATAATTCTTTTGTTGGGCGTATCGAAGTTAAGTAATGATGCCCATGAGTATCGAGATTACTTTAAAACATTGCAATAAACCTTTTAAAGGAGAAACTTTACTTTTATTGGTAAACATACATCAACAATACCAAGAAGTACGGAGATCTTTACAATATTCAACTCTTCCTTTAGCTCTACAAACTTCTTGTCATCCGAAGGATTTTCCAGTCCCAAAAGGCTCACTGAGCACTCAGCCGCTCAACCCGTTGAATGCAGCCTGTGTATGCCCGACTCTTGAGCTCTACGTAACGATACTGGAGTGACTGTTTAGTGTCGAAAGATAGACATCAGAGCAAATATTTAAACTCGTATGTTCACTTCCAGTCTAATCCAATGTGAACAAATTTTCAGTTTAAACTCAATTTTATACGCAGAATATCGCTGTGCAGGCTTTTTTTTTTAAAGATTTAATTCCTGACTTATTCATATAATAGTATACAGTACTCTGCATCTAGTAGAAAATATTGCAAATATTTACGTTTTTTTTGCAAGAATTAAGACATAAATAAAAAAACGGACCACACAGCAATATTAAGCGTAGAAAGCTGAGTTAGAACTGAAAATTTGGTCCATATTGGTTTAGACTGGAGGTTGATAAACGAGTTTATGTGTCATCTCCGTTTCCTGGCTTTATACATTTATGAAAATTTTGGCAGCATCAGCAGTCAGTCCAGTATCGCTTTTACATACAGGTCATTGAAGGCGACTGATGTTACTTTAATTGCGAAATCATAATTTTAAAGCTATGGCATTGTGTCATCTCATTTCAAATGCTGCGTATATACATTGTTACACGAACTGTCTTCAGCCTATTCGGCAGAAAATTTTCGATCAATGTCATTAGCAATGCGCTTGTTAGACTTTATAGTTCAAAATAGCTTGGAGGAAACGTTTGGTGAATCTTCAAATCTTCTAAGATTGATATTAACAATACCAGTAACAGTTACATAAATTTATAGCCACAAAAAATTATGACAAACTTCCAAATTCTATCCCCATAGCTACGACACTTTCCTAAGTTTTCTCAAAATCGTAATTAATTGACTAATGTCCATTTATTCGATAATCTGGTCACTTCTTCTTTTGCGTATGCGTTACATAATTTAACTTTAGTTGATTGATTCCCTATGGAGAAAACCGGGTCGTACCTCCCCTGGGCCGACGCCGGTCAGGGTCGGGCCGCACTCAGTTCCAGATCGTCAGACAGACAGCCCCAAAGGCAGCAAAAACCTTCCAGGAAAGCGCTCATTTTGGCCGGCCCGATCATTTCTCGCCCTCGCCCAAACCCTGCCCATTTCCCGACAGTCACAGTCGGGCACCAGGCGTTTGCCGCCGTCGGCAGAGCTAAGACGACCTACATATGGCTAAAAGAAACGTGTTTAGTTGGTCAAAACAAAAGCATGAATGCTGTCTTTTCGTATACACACAGTTACTTTCATTTAATCTGTTGTTCTCATCTTGATTTACATTGTTAATTTTCCGACAGTAAATAATCCCAGTGACTGCTGTGGGGTTCGAACATAGGAGGAACCTTCTGCACTTCTCGTTGATAGTTCGCAGTCTTATCCACTCATCAATGGATCCATGTTGTAAGATTGCTGCTCTCTTTCGGTATCTGTATTAACAGGCAGTCTAGAATGGAGTTCACACGCGTTGTTCACCATCATATACAAATAAAAATAAAGAATACTTTCCTTTTTTTCTTTCTTAAATGCAGTTTTTTTCAACACCTTGATCATCGCTACACTATTAAATTTTTATTTCTCAATAAGTGTAATATGTCGCCTTAGAAAAACACATAAAACGAAATCTATGCCATAGATTAACGAAATTAAATGTTCGTTGAAATATAGTTTAAAATTCAAATGTTTTCAACATGTAAACAAGAACACGAAAAATATAGTTAATTTAATTGTATTTGCTTGCTTTGTATATATATTTCACTACTGATTTCTATAAAAAGACGAATGAAAATAAGCATATTTTAATATTAGAGCGTCACAGCCCTCGGGCAGAATTCGGCCCATACCAATGCTGCCGCCCACATTTCAACCGTCGGTATAAAGTCGGGTTCAAAACAAATTCCGAGTGAAGCCCGACGATCCTAACTATCACTTGCAATTGATTTTTTAATCCCTATAATGAAGAAATTAATGGCTATTGTAGATGTATCGTGACTATCACTGATTTTAATTGCAATGGTTTTCTGCTGACTGTCTCAGATAGTTGGTGGCCCGCCTCCTTCTCGACTATTCTTGCCATCATATTCTCGCCTTGTTAGGACATGGTCGGCATTTTCGTTATTCCCGACGAAATCCCATCCCCATAGTCGGGACAAGGGAGGAAAAAAACTTTCCCACCCTTTTGCCAACCATTTTCACAAAATGTACTGGTGTGATTGGCACACTACAAGGTTCAGTTTAAGCTAGTTGGATCACTCCTAGCTTCGTTCTTTAGGCCCTTTGACAACATTTTTTTTTGCCTAACGCGCCCATTTAGCATTGGGCCACCGGTGGACCGCCTTTAAATACGACTTTTTCCCGACTGTCACACCCCCGACGCCGGGCCTATGGCGGTAAAAATTGAACCGTCGGGGTTGGGGTGCATTTTCTTCACTGGGTTGTGAATGATTAGCTGCCCTCTGACAGATAGTGGCAATCCAGGCCTGCAGCCAGCGGGTTGAACGCCCGTAAATTTAATTTAATTTAACAAATATTTAATTTTATGTATGTTTCGTAAGACGAAGCCCTTCCTTAAATTTTTCGTGGCCCCTACTCATTATGGTTAGCGGCGGGCCTGAGTGCAACACCCAGTGGAGAAAACCACCGGTCGCCACTGATAGAGACAAGTAATGGGGCTACGAAAATTCATATAGAAAAAAGTAAAATTTATTACATTTTAGTATAGGCCAATAATTATTTTGCCTGGAAGATTTGAAAAATAAAATCTTTTTGGATTGTAAATTAATGACCATTCATTTGACTTTGGTTTTCTGCATGTTTGGAGGGGGCCCATTTTTCATTGCATCAGGGCTTTCAGGGGGCCCATTTTTCATTGCATCAAGGCCCTCAGGGGGCCCAGGTGGAAAATCTTCCTATCCTCCCTAGTCAGTACGTCCCTGGACCCAAACCCTAAAGAGTTCTACAACCATGTCAAACTCAATATCGTTGAAGGTTAGTATTTATTTTAGAATAAATAAGTTCACTTTAAAAAAGATGAAAATATACTTTTAATATATATAAATATATATAAATATATATGAAAGTAACAATAGGATGTTGTATTGTCACCCGACTTACATTGCTGTGAAGATTTGTATCATTGTACGACGTCGGGAAATGAGAAATTAACGTTGCAAGATTTGAGGACACCACGAACCATTGTGAACTAAAGAAAAGCATGTAAAAATGCATATTTTTTCACCTAATTGACCCCAGTATAACAAAGATATTTTAATTTATGGTCGCCATCTTGAATTTTGATTGCTTATGGGTATATTTAGAAGTAGCTACTGTGTTCAGATATCAGATTTGTGTTTGAACCATAAAGCACAATTAAAATCTGAAAATAAATCAAACAGTAGAATCAATAATTACGAAATCTTGGACGGCATTTTGGATTTTCGGCACTCTTAAATCAATTTCAAAGTGCCACAATATCTTAAAATTAACTTACAGGTATGTCTAGTCATCATGCCAAATTCATGTTCTTATGAAAAAGTGCACAATTTTTCACCTAATCGGCCACCACCGATTTTTCACCAATTTTTCACCTAATCACACTATTGCTGGATGAAAGGGTTGAAACGAAACATCTTACAGATTTATTTAAAATGTCACACATGCTTTCTTTATTATTTTAGTTTTTATTAGGTGGTAGACTAGATAAGAGACGTAAAGTAAGAAATGTTTTGAATTACTTTAGCAAGAGGTTCATATTATGAAGGCATCCTCCAGTGTAGCAAACATTTCAGACCCCGATATGCATGTAAGCATTGCTCACATTGGTATGTAAACTGTCAGAAAATATAACAACACTTCTATTGTCGAAGATGTTTAGTGGCATAGCAGTCACTGTCGGATCTTTTCCACTTATTGATATACGAGATACAAACTTTGCAAAAGAAATTCTGTTTCTTTTTGAACAGACCTTGATTTACGAAGATGTTTTTCATCTGGTAAGATAATAAAATCTTCTCTTGCAGTATTTTTGCACTGTATGTATTCAGTCCGTATGACACACTAGCACCTAACAAAGGCATTAAAAAAACTATGACTAGATTTATGTTTAAAAATCTCGATTTACATTGCAGCTATCAATATAGTGAGGTCACAATCTTTCCACATGGTATCTAAATTCAAACCTGAGGCCAGTTTCTCTTTATCTGCATTTGTTTAAGCGCTAACTACTATACACACTGTGAACGTATAATACAAAAATACCATAAAGGAAGCTTGTAGCTTTACAATATTAAAACAGTCTTATAAATCAAGATGTCTGAAGTAAAATCTGAAATATTTTCTTCGTTCTTTATCTATTTCCAGAAAAACATAGTGACTTAAAGTTAATGTAAAGTAACGATTCCAACAATAGATGGCAGGACTACCTCCGTATAAGTCTAATGTGTTTTTATCGTTGCACGAAATTTCAATGCTGCTCCTACAATTTCAAGTTTAGAGAGTTTTTAACTTTCAGGGAGGAAAGTTCATAAACAATTGAAGAGTTTGATCAGTGCCGATTTTTTATTTTCGTTTTTCTTCATTGTTGAAATCGCTTGATTGTTGCTGTGAACATCAAAACCTATAACAAATAAGCTTTTTCAACAATGAATAAAAACGAAAATAAAAAAATCGGCATTGATCAAACTCTTGAATTGGTTATGAACTTCCTTCCCCGAAAGTTAGAACTTTCTAGGCTTTAATTGATGCACACAGAAATTTCGTGGAACAACAAAAATACGTTAGACGTATACGGAGGTAGTGTTGCCATCTTTTGTTGGAGATTGTTGCTTTACATTAACCTTTATAATTCTGTATTTATATGACTGTAGATTAATGCAGGTAAGATGTTACGAGGTACGCTGCAATTGCTCTACAATTTTATTAATAAACGTATGAGCATATTCCTGATTAGTAATTAAATTGAATTGATTTATGACATTTAAGTATCTCAGGTTCAGGTCACCTGATTAGTCCGTTTGCCCTATCTAGATTGTCCAGCGCCAGCTATTTTGGTTAGTTTATATACAAGTCCTGTGCAAAAGAAATATTATAAAGTTTGTATATAAATAGGTGGAAGCAAACCGTCAGTGGTACTCTTATGCCACTTAACATCTCCGCCAATCAAAGCGTCTTATTTAGTCAGTAGGGTTGCCTAGCGGTGTCATTGGTCATTATCTTGCAAAGTGTTTAAATCTTATGCTAAGCGCAGTAACGCAGTAGAGTGCATTGAGTGCCCCCATCAATTGAGGCATATGCGCCAACAAATGTCTATGTGACATTTTGGTGAAAATTGAGTTATTTACGAAACAAAGGTCTCTGATGTGTCCTTCATATGTATCTACAATTGGTTTGAGTATATTGCAACAAATAGCCTCGGTATTCCGAAAGTTCTGGAGGGAAATGCAATGCAAAAACTGTGGAACAAAAGTCTACGTTTGATACTCTTCCCGTGAGTCAGTGCACGCTTAAATCGTAGGCATGAGCAAGAAATAGCCTAGCAGCTTCTTTTTTCTTTTTTTAAATGTTATTTTGGCAAAATTGCTATCACTTCTACAAGTGATGAAAAGTAGCTTCTACTCCTACTGCTACTTTTCTCCAAACTTTGCAAACGGTACTAACAACAACACATCAATGAAAAGAAACAGGCGCAAGCTGTTACTTTATTTCCTGTTTCTAGTAACCATTCTGGGAAGGAAATATCGGCCGCGTGACAACACATGTTTTACTCGTGGCCGAGTCATGAAGCAGCACTCCATACAGAACCCTGACAAGCTCTCGCTGGCAAGAGCCTGCTTAGCACTGTGGTTACTGTTTATGACAGCTAATCCGGTGACCCTGTTCGGTTCTCGGCGGCGCGGTGTATTTTTTTTTTCAGAAAAAATAACTCGTTTTTTATACATATAAGCATCTTTAAATTATATAAAGTTCACTAATTATTGGGTATGTTATGTTAAGGTAATTCAGATT
>JAGDQP010030059.1:304-22892 GCA_022664845.1 Lepisma saccharinum | reverse complement strand
TTTGAAATACTATCTGTTATGTATAAATACATATATCTAGAAATAGCAAAATAAGTATCGGTAGATAAAACAATATATTTACTCTAAGTAAGAAAAAAACATTACGTTTTCCGTATGGACATGATAGTCGTCTCTGAATCGAAGTATCAATATTCAACAAAAGTTTGCATGCAAATCAAAAAACATTCTTACCCTCTGTTTGTAAAATCCCTCTATTCCAAGAACACAAGGTTTCCAATAAGTACTTCTTCACATCTTAAACAATGCGAAAAAGTAAAGAAGTATCGGGCACGAGCGAAAACATATGGGATGATCTATTACGTAGAAATTATTAAAGTGTGTGGTCAGAGACAATTTCCACCAAACTCCGAAATGCAGAATACATGTTGCGGTCAGATATTTCCTGTTTCACACTGTTAAGAGATTGCCTCTCTCCCTCTGGCAGGTCATCGGGGTTATGTTGTAGTAGGACAGTAGGCCGTATGTGAAGTTTTTAATGTGTAAAACATGTCACTTTCATCAAACCAATGACGCCATGTGTAGAATTCCGCTTACAATAACAAGCATCTCTACTCCTTGATTAATTAGAGGGAATTAAAGATTAAAGGGAGTGAGGAACAAGGAAACAAATTATTCTTTTTCTTAAAATTTCAAAAGGAAGAAGTGAGGCAATAAGGAAAAACGTTTCCTCCGCATCTGCCAGCTACTTTCCCTTCCATTTAGCTTTTCTCGAAACAGCTTATTTAAATCCAGTATCGTTCAACACTGGCGTTGTGGTTTTCGAAGTAGCACTGAAGAAGACAACCAGGTTTGAATCTTGTTGATATCCTAAATGATTTCGACATATCTATCGTATATTTTGTTCCATTTCTTATCGAATTCATTCTAATGTAATCTAATCCATCCATCCAATATAAAATCTAATCGGTGAACACTATAGATTGATCATAAAGTGATTGGGCACTTATCTGAAGATTGCGATTTTCATATTAAAATACAGGTACTTATTAAATCTTAAAACGATAAGAATATAAGGGTACAAAAGTTAATATGTACAAGAAATATCTGAAAAGTTGGTACCACTTTGATAATTGATTGTTTCACGTATTGCTTTCATCAGCTAGGTACTTTTAGTATAAAAAAACATAATATTGTAATAATTTAAAGTGCTGGTTCAATAAAAATGTTAATTTCATGTATTACTATCGCTACCTCCTATCATATGTTCTAGAAACTCTTTGAAAATGATTGCGAGCGAAAATTAAAACAGTATTCCGCAGTGTAGCTTGTATAAAACCGACAGAACTTATGAAACACCTGCTTTTAGGGTACGATTCCTGCTAGTATGACTGAAGTATTATAGAAGGAACAAACATTGGTCCGTTATTCTGGGGTTTTACTGTACTTTTTTCGGGCGATTTCCAGTACTATTCTACTGGGATATTTTGCATTTCAGGTCTTCGGTTAGAATCAACAATCAAGGACTCTAATGCTAGTTAGCCACTTCTATATGTCACGTTCCCTTTCCGGTTGGCGTGATATTCTAATTCGGTAAAGCAAAATAGGTTATTCTGTACTTCGTATATAGTTTAAAGTAACGTAACTTAGGTATGTAAATTTTAGTGGTCCGATTTTTTTTAGATATTGTGGTTCGAGTAGTCATCAAAAGTTATGCATTGGTACGAGATAAAGTCATGCCAAACATGGACGAGTAGTTGTGAAAAGTTGTACATTGCTACGAAATCAAGCGATGTCAAATATGGCCGGTTTTAGGTTGTGCTTAAATATTTATATAGAATGCGTCTGCGTCATTTACATTGAAGTTGAAAGATCGGATTTCGTCTGCACATGCACGGAAAGAGAGTAGGTAATTGGGTGAATTAATTTTTACATTTTGTGATTGAAATTTTGAGAATTTCTTCGGAAAGGCAATTCCCCCCGGGTTACTCCCTGAATTCATCCTTGGTTGGAAGCAAGCCAAAAATATATCTGTTGGTAGAAGAGAGCTAGATGTCAAAGCGGTTTCGCTTCAAAATTTTTCGACAACCTCAATTACAAGAGTAAAATTAGTATCTGTTTTCATTTTGGCTGTCCTGCTGATGGTTGCAATACAAAGTTCACATGAACCATTTTACACTGACCTGTCAAACAATAAAGATAACCAATCAATACAAAATAAGACGAAAAGTGAACAAATGCATTAACAGAAAGAATATCAAAACATAAAGAAAAACGAAATCATAACCTCAACTTAAATCAGATATTGATATCAGTTTTTTAATAAAGTGGTTACATGGTAGAGCAAAATCAAGATCGCTTAAAACTCGGTTATACTGAGATGGCAAACTGTAAATTAGGGAACGCTGTACAATAGCAAGTCTGGGTGTTCGCAAAGCACAGGTCATTACTGCGAGTGAATCTTAAAGGAACTTGATAAAACAACTCGTGAGGAATATCGTCAGATCAGAAATTTCCATTAGCAATTTTATACAAGTATCTGAAGTCATTCAAATATATATGTGCTAAATGAGGTTTAATGTGAAGGGCTTTTAAGAATTATTGTTTGCTGAAATTGAGTGCGGATGGGACACGAAAGCAAACGATAGCCAAGAAAGAAAATCAAAACTCGGTTAACCTTAGACAACACAGTGGGAGACGACATAGCCCAAATAGGAAAGCAATATTCAAGGTGCGGAGATACATGGCTCTTGTAAAATATACTAAGTGTTGCAGGATCCTTCAAATCAACGAATATATAAATCAAACCTAGAAGTATCATGGCTTTTTAGTAGACATTGTAACATGATCTTCAAAAGTCAGCTTTGAATCGATCAAAACACCAAGATCTTTATGTGATGGAAGTTTGGCAAGAAGGGTTCTGTTAAGATGATACAAACTTTGAAGTGGACATTTCTTAAGACAAATTGAGAGGGTAGTATATCTATCAGTGTTAATTTTGAGCTACCATTTATCGCCCCACGATACCATTTATCGCCGGAGCGTAACTATTATGGCCCAAAACCCCGCATTGCGGGAGACCGACCCTTGCAAGAGGACCCTTCACCCTAGCTTCTCAATGGGCCGAATCGATCTATGGCCTTTGGTATTCTCTTGGGAGGGAGGCATACAAAGTAGTTACGTCTCTGGTGCGAGGAGGATTATTGAGTGAGGCTAGGACCTAACTACTAAGCCGATTTTGGGACTATAACTGGTAAGTTGTGTGTTTTGGTTATTATGTAGTGAAAATGCATATCGTTTATATCTATATCCTTCTTTTTACGAGAATTGGAAATGACCATCCTAGTTATATATGTTAGAAATCTCGCTCATTTAAGCTACTGGCAGTGACTGAAGTCTACAAAGGACTGCCGCCAAAGCGATTGTGCTTTCTTGTAGCTCTTCATTTCTAATTCTGTACCTATAAAAATGTAATGCATGTGTAAAAATTTACTTGGCAAAACCATGATAATTATAGTCCCCCTTTTTCGAACAGAATTTACAAATTGCGAGACCCGATTGTTACTTTGACTAATATCACCACTGGCAACATCTTGCATATAATATGAAATACAGGGTGGTTCTGGAAATCTGTAACAGGGTCAGAACGCAGTTCCTAGTGCACAGGAGTCTTTGATACAAAAAATATTCATACTAAAGTGCATGTACGGAACCACATGATGATACTTCTGAAAACAGTGTCGTCTCGGAAATACCTCTACCGGGGTGCAATTTTAAAATTTTAAATGGAAACAGTGATTGATTAAGCTCCCTTGAAACAAGCACTAAATTTTGAACAACGTTTTGGAGAAAACACTTTTCGATAGCTCATAGCATATGACAGCTCGAAGGCCTAATTTGCGGTCAAAATTAACATAATGTAGAGGGTTTTCGGGATTTTTCGGATGTAAATCAAACGGAATAGTAAATAAAGGTTTCAAATTAAAGTGAAATACTAAATGAGATATGCGGAAAGAAACAGTGAAATTTTCGAAAACAGGGGAGTCCCGAAAATACCTCTACTTGGGGACAACTTCAATCTTTTAAATAAGAACAATGGTTGATTTTGCTTGCTTTGAAACAAACGTGAAATTCTGGACAAGTTTTAGAGGAAACATTGTTTAATATTTCCGAACGTTTTGCAATTACAGGCGTTAATTGGCAGGCCAACACTAATGACTACGAGAAATCAACCATATACTAGACAAAGTCATTAGTGATGAATACATTTGTTGACACAGAAATAATGTAAATGGTTATGACTGCTGAAACCTGCGTAAACAAAAGTTAAAAAATCACATACACTTGAAAAAAAACTTAAAAATTACAGACGAAACATTTTGTATTAAAAGACAAGAATTGTACATTTTTTTATAATTTATTACTATGTCCACAATACTTGATGTCAAACTATTTATATTAATAACTTCTTGTAATGGACATTTCCGGTAGAATTTTTTTATTGCAACAAAAACAAAATCTTCTGCTAAAGCAGATTTTGGAAAACAGTTTCTTTTGTTTCTGTGTTCTACTTATCAAGAGATATCAAGCCTTGTTTCCAAACATTTCCACTCGTGCGTTTAAATCACCCGCCGCCATGTTATGACGTAAGCTATCAGAAACTGCTTGTCATTGAGCTACAGTTTGTAATTGGTTTGTTTGTATTGTTAACAAGAACCAATAGCATAAATACATGAAAAGAAATTGTGTATTTGGTGCACAGTCCCTTTGTTCAATATCACGTTAATAAATTTTTCTGAGAGCTTTTTTCGATCGGAATATGAAGCGAGGCCGTGTCATCCACGCGCGCCGATGAAATCTCGAAGCGTTGTGACCTTACACAAACGTGTAATGTAAGTACAATTTCCAGATCATTATTTGCAAGGTGTTACCGTAGATAAGTCGTCAAGACGTCGGCTTGGTGAGTAAAAGAACCCGGGTTCAAATCCCGACAGGAGCAATGCTTTTTTTCGTTTTTTATTTCAAAATGCATTTCTATCTGTTCATATTTATTATTAATAATCGCTCTTTGCATTTTTCTTAGATTATTTTAGATTAGTGGCCATGGGTTAGTGGAGGTTAGGTAAGGTTATGTATTTTTACACTTTCCGTTATGAAGTTCCGAGCGCGACGCGTTCGTAGTTTCTCTAACAAAACATTGCTTACCCTGCGGAGGAATAAAAAACGAGAAAGGGCTTGGCTGCGTGCAATGTGGAGGGATGTAAATAGGTTCAACTGTGTAAGCTTTCGTCGCCCGTATTCACTATCTATTGAATTTAGGTTTAAATTCGTATCCCTCTTGAACCGTATTAACCGCCGCAATAAAAAACAGGTTTCACAGCTCATATTTGAATTGAATTTAAACTGCCAAAATGAGCGATAGATTCAAGGTACCGTACTCGGCGCTTTAACAACTCTTTACATGCATTACTTCACGAAGTTTTTAATTCATACGGTGGCATAACACGTTGCAATAAATTTTGGGCACAGAAAATAATTTACAAATAAAGAAAGGAATGACATGAGAAATATGCACTATCCCAGCTTGCGATAAATTTATCACCATTTGATGTAAACTTTGAGTCTTGTTTTCCTTCCGCAGTGGTTCTCATGACACTGCCCTCTATTAGCTATCTATTGAACTCTGTTGAGTTGGAACGACGAGACTCTGGCGTGAATTATAAAGCTTTAACATGAAGAAAAAAGCACGTAAGAAACAAAAATGAAACTATTATATTGAAGTTACTATTCCGTTTCGTAGAAGTAAAAAGAAAAACTTGTTTCTTGATAGGGATTCGATCACCCTCCGGTGAAAGAAAAAATGTAGAAAAAAATCTACGTGCTAACGAGTTACACCACAATGACAACACAGCAAATCGGACATAAAATAGTGATAACAAGAGCATTATAAATTGAGACAATACCATGTCATATATTTCAGCCATTGCTGCTGTTAAAGATAGGTATTTGCTGTTTTAACTTGTTCAAGTGTAGGCTTGTATATCAATTATTTCGTTAAGTGATGATGTGAATATTCTTTCTTTTTCATGTGTTTTGTCTTCTAAAGAAACGTACATAGCGAGAAACATTATACCTATTGAACTACTACAAATTCTTTACGTCAAACCAATCAGAAGACGAGTTTCGTTGAATGACGAAGGAGGTAGAATTCTCCAGTGTTTCATTCTATATTTCGACGGAACGAGAAACCGTGGAATTATTTTTTTTTAAATCACGATATATATATTTTGATCTGATGCACACAATCAAATTGTTAAATATATAAGGACGATGAAAACGGAAATGTCCATTGATCTAATCAATTACTCTACCTTCTCACGACCTGATATAAAGAACAAAAACATTCTACTCGTATTTCATTCTGTGAATATTTACATATTCCTTCTACGTTTTACTCTCTTCAAAATGTGCACCCTATCTTAGTGAAAGAGTGTGAGAATAAATACTCAATAGCTGCACCAATTTATCTCCCTTCTTTTTCCAAGAATACTTTATCTTCATATACGTAAACATGGTACTGATTACAGAACCTTTGGTCACTGAGTTGCCGTTTACAATATTGCATCTCAAGGAGAGCGGATATTGCTTAGCAAAAGATATGGTGTTTGCGAGTGGGAGGGAGGGATGAGGTCCCATTTTGCTAGGATGAGACGTTGCAGGTTAGTAGTGCTGTAAGGAAATTACCTTGCTTGGCTTTCGTTGGGGAAGAAAAGCCAATGGCCCCCGGATGAAGATTAGACTTCAGCGAGAGAAGAAGGAAAAGAAGAAGAGAAAGGTATATATTATGTCATGGATGAAAGAAAATGAAGAAAGGGTCTGCAGAAGGGAAGTATTAAAGCGTATTCTTAAAGTAAGAAGGTCTCCTTTATTCTCTATCTGTTTTAAAGTTGAGTAGATGGAACAGGGAACAGCTGTTTAGCCCGACCTCAAATTCATATCCATGCTGGTTTACCGGAGAAATCATTACCAATATTAAATGTAAATCATACCATCATAAGAAATGAAAAAAAGCAATTGGAAACTCCCATTATCATTATAGAGAATTTGTCCAATTGCGAAAACAAGTAAAAAAAGACATATCATTAGCTTACGAGAAGTTCTCAACCGATAATGAAAATACTATTCTAAATGACCCTAGTCACCTGCAAGTATGACATACAATGGACAAGTAATCTACGATAATGATGGCATTGCCAATTGTCTTGCAAGTCACTTTCAATCAGAATATCAAAAACCATCTGCAAAATATGAAATAAATGATATGCACAACAAATGCAATTCAATAGATTCATTCGAACTATTGAGCGTAACATTAGGGGAAATAGAGGATGCAATAAAGAAATTGAAACCAATAAAGTCAATCGGATCAGATCACGTACCTCCCTATGTCGTGACAGGCTGCGGAGAAATTCTTAAACTTCCTTCCCCTACAGTTTATTTTTAACTTATCAATTAAAACGGCAACATTTCCGGATAAATGGAAGGAAGCCGTTGTTTGTCCAATTCCAAAATCAAATTCTAAAAACGAAGTAAGAAACTATAGACCTATCTCAATACTATCTTCCTTTGCTAAGGTATTCGAAAGTGTTATTTACAGTAGAATAATTAATCATGTTCGAAGTGCAATATCACCATTTCAGCATGGTTGCTTACTAAAAGGTCAACAGACTCAAATCTTGGCTGTAATTACTGATTACGTAGTTTCAGGTTTAGACAAGGGTACACAAATTGATGTTATTTACACTCCCCTGGCAAAAGCATTTGATACTGTAGATCATGACATCCTGTTACGTAAGCTCAGCTACTTTAATTTTACAGAAACTTCATTAACGTTCATTGATTCGTATTTAAAAGATCGTTCTTTACAAAGAATTTATTTCCAGGCAATACGAAGTTCGATCAGGTGTTCCTCAAGGATCAAATTTAGGACCTCTTCTATTTCTAATATTCATTAAAGACTTATCAGATTGTATTACAAACTCTAAAAAAACTCCCATTTGCTGATGACCTAAAATATATTTGAAAATATCCTGTTTTGAAGACTGTAGTAAACTTCAGAGTGACCTAAACAAAGTTGCTAAGTGGTGTGAGGAAAATAATCTTGTTATAAATGTTAATAAATGCAAAACTGTCTCCTTCACTAAACTTAAAAATAAGTATACATACACATACACAATTAACGGTGTTCAATTAAACAATGCTCAATCACTGAAAGATCTGGGTGTAATCTCTGATGCGCATTTAACACGCATATTATGACCATAAAAAATGAAGCATATGGAAACTTAGGATTAATCATGAGATTTGGAAAAGACTTTAATAATCCACAGGTTCTCAAGTTACTGTGCTTTAACTATGTCAGATCTAAATTGGAATATGCATCTATAATATGGAATCCACAATGCAGTAAATATTCCAAGACAATTGAGATCATTCAGTCAAAATTTTTTAGATTCTTAGAATACAAATAAACTGGTTATTATCCAAAATTTGATTCGTCGTCGCTACTGGCAGAAAGCTTTGATCTTCTGACGTTGGAAAAGAGGAGAACTATGAACGATATTATTATTTTTTTTTTCGAAAATATTTAATAATGAAGTTGATTGTACAGACTTAACCGCAGCTATTAGTATAAAAGTTCCCTCACTTAGAACTCGTATGCACAACAATATTTATTTCTTCTGTAACAAGCCCAGAAGAAATTCTATGTTAAAACCTCCTATATGGCGATCTTGTGCTACCTATAATAAGTACTTACAAGAAGATAACGAGATAGATATCAACATTATGACAAAAACGCTCTAGATTGATTCAATGGGAGAGAATAAACTACTACCTTGTGTAAATTATATTAAAGTCTGTTTTGTTCTGTGTGATTGCGTTTATATATTTTTATTTTTTTATCTTATGGAAACTGTATTAATGTCTCTGTTTTGTTTTAGTTTTTTTTTTATTAATGTCTTTGCTTAGGGTTAAAAATGTGCTTGTTTTGTTGTTCTATGTGATTGGTTTATATATATATATATTTGTCGAACGTAATGGAAGACTATAAATAGGCATTAGTCTGTTGGTTTCCTAATAAATAAATAGTTTAAAATACAGTATTTTATTTACTCTCTATACAAATACAATTATTGAAAGTCTGTCTGTCTGTATGTATGTACGTATGTTAATTATACAAATCTACATCCCTCCATTGTTTAAACCAAATTTTGCACACGTGTTCTTTAAGTACTGCGCCAGGTCTTAGAGTTATTGTGGGTCCGATATTGTGCCCCATTCGTCAACCTTTCCACCTTTTTAAACAATTTAACTTGGTTCAACACTGTTGGATGTATCAGCACCAAACTCGCCACAAAATATGTTTCGATACAATTGAAAAATAATGTGAATGACCCCATCCTCAAACATACTAGTTGTTAGTGTTGCCAACTTATTTTAAATTCAATTAATAAAAGCGTATTTAACATATCTATACGCTTTTATTGATTTACACTAAGTTTTGCATACAAGTGTATTAGGTACTGGGGCAGTCAAGTTCATCGGAGTCGCCAGTGTTGCCAACTTGTTGATTTTTCACAATATTTGACGTGCCCAAACTTTGTATAAATATGGAATAAATAAAATACAAAAATACTGTGGATATCTCGGTCCCCTAGCATCCTAATCGTCAGTGTTGCCAACCTACTTTAAATTCTCTTTTTTAATATTTTCCACGCAGTTGGACTTATCCCAACCAAAGTCTAGACGAATATGTTTGACAACATAGACAAAAATGCTGTCCGTGTCCTCGCCCTCCAACGATCCCAATTGTCAATGTTGCCAATCTCTTTTAAAATACAATTTTTCACATCTACACGCGCCCATTGATCTACATGAAGTGATGCAAACATCTGCATTAGGTACTAGCACAGTTCGTAGAAGTATTCTGCGTTGGGTATTGCGTCCCATTTGTCGGGGTTGCCAACCTTTTTCAAAATTCAAATCTTAAATTGAGGGTTACGTGTCAGTAGGTATACTATATTTTCCAAAATGCGCTGGTGGACCAGTAATTAAGAGTTTTCTTGGCTGAGCTTGCTGTAGCCATTCATGGAGATTGTTTGCGACTCTTCTCCACTGATGTATCTGGACCGATCATAACTCAATTTCTAACTTTGATATAGATTGTAGAGGAGAAGGTTTAAAAAGTCTTTGGTTGCTGACAGGTTATATGGTTTCCATGATAACTATAATTTAACGAAAATAAATTTTCACATATCATCTAAGAACGACTAGAACAATTCCAACCAAAATTGGTATGGTGATACAGTGGAAAACTCGCCATGTTTAGAACTTTCAATTTAGTACTTTTTCCACGGGTACACGACTCATATCTTAACAACATCGTGATAAAACGGTTAAAAGTTGAATTACCATACTTACGCTACAAAAAAGTAATATATATATATATACTTTTAAAAGCCAGCAAATCGTAAAATGTATGTTAAAAATCACCAGTTCAATATACTGCCTACATCTGAAAAACGTGTGAGTGATAGGGGTAGTTTTTAATTAAGTTAAGCCATTGGTTTACTTCGAGACTATTCATGGGATAAACAGGGATTCCTCTACCATGAAATTGTGAAGAAATATCATTTGGTTCAGATGAGAACAATGCTAAATAGTTAAAAGACCGTTTGAGTAAAAAAAAAACGCTGATCCCATCCACGCTTTCCGCTGCGAGAGTCACCTAGAGAGATTTATAGATTATTACAACATGCAGACCAAGTGGCCATGATTTATTTGCTAGATCGTTTTCTCCGCGTTCAAAAGGTTCTGGGTTCACCGTTCAGACGCTTTGTAGTTAGTTTTATATTTTTTATATTTAGGAGAAACGTAAACCGGGCGCGGAAGAACAATATGCTTGAACAAAAAAAGAGCATAAAAACAGAGCCTTGAGCAAGAACTGAGATTTTTTTTATTATATCAGGTTTCTCGGTTCATCAGAAGTCCGGTGGACTATTAGAAGAGCACAGGAAAAGAAGGTACTTTGTCCATTGTAGCTATATTGAGATCAGCGTACGATCCGTTTTCCTTTTCGAAGGGCCTCTCTAGCAAGATATCATACTTGAAGAGCATATGAATATTCCGTCTGGAATACCATTAGAGTCCTAAGTTCTATTTTTACAAAAAATAATTTTATACCATTCCAACGTTTTCCAGCTTTATCACGAATATATTTTTCTCAGTGTCAAGCATGCCGTTTTTACTTAGAAAGAACTCGACTGTAAAGATTATAATGAGTATATCCTTTCATCATTAACGATAGTAATCCATTGCCTTTAAAGAGATCTACAGGATCTACGAAAATATTTTCACTTCCATTCTGTCCTTATCCAAAAAGAAAGTTTTGCCTTTTAAAGCCCAATTAGAGCTTAAACTTTCCACTTTGCCTTTCTTCCTCGCCCTCTATCCTGTTCTGTTTTCTTCGTAAGCTTGTCTGCTTTGTAAATCAACACAATCGAGAGTCTCGTCGAGTGGGCTGGAATCTATTTAAGATCTTGTCTTGAGCAGGTTTATCAACAACCCTTTTCTTCCCCAACACTAAGACTTTCCCCCAACTCCACCTACATCTTCACGCAGAAGGAGGCGCATTGTCATCGTTCCAGTTAATTATGTCTCAGCGGAGATGTTAAGAGGGTCTCATTTAGCTCTCATATAATTAGTCCGGATAACATTTTAAATGATCAACACAGTATTAGTTTCCTTTATGTGTGTGTGTTTGTGTGTGTTTCTGTTCATTTGCGTGTAAAGAGCTAATGGGTCTTATTTTCTCTTAAAAATTTATTGAAACTGCTCTGGAACAGATATGTCAACTTGGAAACACTTTTCTGTTCGCGCTGACGTAAGAGTGAGAAAAAACAATGCTTTTTCCCGCTGTTTCTTTAAAAAAATATATTATTTTATGTTCCCTGATGATAGCATAACTAACAAAGAGACCTTTTAATCCCGTTTTGTCCGTCTGTCCGTATCAAAAAAATAAATCTGAGGCATTGCAAGATATAGAGAGGTGGTTGTTGTGTCGTTGCAAAGATCTTTCCTAGGCTAGTTCAGAAACGCTGAACCGTCTTTATTGGTGCAGTAAAGACTACCCATCGTTTTAATTCAATTTTTCAAATTACTCCCATTCCGTTATATTTATCTGCATCAAATTTCGCATAAACATTATTCAATACAATAAAAATATACTGTAGATGTTTCCATCCGTAAGAATCCCAGTTTTAATTGTATTAATGTACGGTATTTTATAAAAGTTAATGTTCGTGTTTTTAAGATGCTATCAGCGAAACAGAGCTTTTTTTTACGGACGAGGTAAAGTAATTGCTATAGTATTAGTCTTGTAATCGGAAGGTTCCCGGTTCAATTCCTGGTGTCAGCCGATTTTCCCGAGTTTTCCTTGGCCCTATTAGGTAAAGGCTGTGATGGTATCTTTAATTAGCCCAGGTTAGAATTACTTTCAAATTCTTACCCATGTTGTTAAAATATATGCTACGTAAAATTTTGCTGTATCTGAAGATTGTTAAATTAATAAATTTCGCTCAAAAAATGGACGTTTTAAGAACGGTATACACAAAAAAAATTGCTGCTCTTTTGAACGACTTGTCTCCAGTATTGTGTGGCCAAGCAAGTATTCTACAGTCAGGGATTCCGCCAAGATTTTCTGTTGGAGGGTGTAAACGGAATTTCTACAAATTTTGACCGTAAAAAAAATTAAAGTCTGCAGGTACTCTCGAAAATTTGGGGGTGACACCTTCTACAGGGGGCGGGCTGGAGGAATCACTTCCTACAGTAATTTTTTTTTTACATCTCTTGAGAGGGGAATTTACCGATGGAGTGCTGTTGTGGTGTGGTGAGGAGACGCAACAACTCTCAACTTTTTCATTACGGACCGTACCTTCACACAGAAAAGCACATCATCACTACGCTCAGCTGATTACCTGAATATCTAATTGCCGTTGAATATCTCCTTCGCTACTTAATAAGCCCTGGAGCTTGACGTTGAAAAGAGCAGATTATCTTTTGATGTATGGCAGTTTTAGATGGAATCCATTCTGCGGTAAGCAAAATTTTCGCTGATAGTTTTCTTGTTAAATTTGAAGAAGATTTCTCATTCATTAAATAAGAGATAAGATATTCAATAGAGAACAAATTTGTCTTTCTATATAAATATGGGAGTAAACAGAACTAATATCCAAACGTCTTTTTTCAGGACACTAAATAAATTCCTCCTAGGATATAAAGAGAGGTAACGAAATGCACGGACAGTCTACTATTTTTTTACGTCATTGTTTTTTGTAATCAGTCATTTGGAAAAATTTATTTTGCTGAACCAAACATTTCATGACGATTGAAGAGAATGATAACAGTGGCAACCCTGTAAATTAAATTTCACTGAAAAATACCCGATCTGGATATTTGAAGATGGATATAACATTAATGGCAAATATACTGTCTACTGTGTACTCTTCAATATTAAAGAGAGGAAGAAAGTCTTCAATATGTTCTGCATTCATTTAGCGAAGTGTTACAATTTTACATTGTAACCATCATTACTCTTGGTTTAATAATTTCGAGACTATTATATGATTTTTTTTGTGTGTGCACTTGACGTCACAATACATTTATGTTTTCTTAGTATATCAACACAGTTTTTCCTTAACCTCGTGACTTCTAAAGGCATTAACGATAACTTCACACTGGAAAGTTTGTTATTACAGTACGATTATTGTTGAATTTAAGGTAGATAAATGATTGAAGACGGATGGCATTGTTGAAAACAAACTAAATATAGCCAGTTTTATCTACTATTGGTGGGGAATGTACTGAGGTAGATGATTCGTATTTAATAGTTTCACTGTATGATTGATGTACAAAGATCAAGACGGCTTAAAATGTCTATCAGTTGCTTTGAATCATATCGTCTGTGAAGACTGCCTATTTGTAGTGGAGATATAAACGAGCGTGGTCGTACAGCAGAAACAATAAAATGCTGTATTAATTGTGATTTTCTGTTGACTTTATCATTCCTTTAACTTTCATTTGGCTGAATTATATTGTCGATTAACAGTTTCAGGTTGCTATGAATCAAATCCTAATTACCAGATTCATCTCACGCGCTGTTGGAAATATACTGCAGCCATACTCCTGCTTTCGGATATCTTGACATATTATTATTGTTGCAGTAAGAACAATACGTTGTCTTTCCTCTTTCAAGTTTTGTCTTCTGTCATAGTACCACTTACTATTTAGAATTTTATCAGTAAGTCCTGAGAAGCAAACAATATAGTCTTCCTCTTGTCTCCGTTATTGTGATAGTGTCCTAGAAGTTTACATTTGAGATACTTCTCAGTAGGTGGAGGTACTGAGGGCTCCATTGCTTCCATTTTTGAAACTAATGTACTTGGCATTCATCGTTGGTTTCCAAAAATTCACAAAGTCCAATAAATGCTGTGGATCTTCGTTCATCAACACGACTTCCTCCCCATTGCCCATCTCCCGGTTTATTTGACCCTGAAACTTGGAATTTAGAATAACAGTTATAATGGTATCGTCCTTCAGCAGCAACTACATCCAACACCCCAGGTATTATTAAGTCACTTCTTGTGTCCACTCACAATCTCCCCTCTTCTCTATATGTTTTCAAATGGAAGCCACAATTTCCAAAGTTGCAGCCAAACACCACTTCTCCTGCGTAGGATTTGGAAACATCTTTGGATCTCTGCACTTCCTGCCACAAAACAGGCATTAAGTTCTGAAGTCGAAGGGTACACGAGGAGTTGATGGCTTGGGCAGCAATTTTGTAGCTAGAACCTGACGTCTTGTGTAATCCTTCCGACACTGAATATGAAAAACAACCGTTGTACTATCTTTGATTTTCAATACTACTCCGTCACTTTTAAGTTCTCTATACTCTATAATCTTCTGAAGCCCTTTCTGTGTTAAAGTAATTGTCTTTCCTCCAAAATATTTACACGGCTTCAAACAACATTCCATTACAGTGTGTATTGTCCACTGATCAGCACGACTGTACAAACCTAAAAAAAGTGGGGAGGAGAATGTCAGTTTCTTCATGTTCAGAAAGTCAGCAAAATAACAACAACTTGCAGTACCGTACATAAAATAGAGGTAGATATATTTTACTGGAATCGTTTTAAAGCTCTTAAAATGGTCTCTAAATTTACTGCCAAAGTGTTTCGAATTACTTAAAACTTACGGTGAAGTTTTACTTAAATTTTGGGAGACATAGTTAAAAATCATTTTTTTGTTTCAGTATATCTGTCACGATATGTCATGTATACGCTAAATACTTTATTCTATATATTTACCAATTAATTTTCTTCAATTTTGGCAAAAATTATGTTTCTATCTCTATCTGCGAGAAGTTATACCAATTTACAGAAAACACTACAAATTCTAAAGGCGGTCATATTGATGGCGTCATTACTCCTAAACCTGACACGGGAGTTTTTGGGACTTTTTATGAGAAACAAAGGAGAAGAAGTACTACATATTCCAGCAAGTTTCGTTTCATTATTTTCAATGTCCATGTTCAACCCTAATTTGACTACCAATAGGCCCATTAAATCAGGCCTATTGGTAGAACAATGTGATTGGTGCTGAGCCTGGAGGTTATAGAAGTGTTTCATTATAACTTTGGAATAAAAGCAATGTTCTTGTGAATATTTCTGGGTTTCTATTTTGTTTCATTACAACATTCCGCCAACATTATCGTCCTCTATTCAATTTCTTTAAAGTTCCAGATGCTAGGTTCGTAGTTTCCATTCATTCTGGTTTGGATATCTTAGTCCAGGCATAGGAACCTTACCTGGAACAATTCATGATAGTTCTGGAAATAGACTTACGTTATGTTGTTTGAGTCGCTGAATCCGAATTTTTAACTTCTCACCAAAACTTCCCCCCGCAACCCCCACAAATTTTAAATAAAAAATCGGGTATTTTGAAACAAAATCGTTATTTTCTTTGTAATTCGAAAACAACAACTAGAAATTCGAAAAGTAGACAAAATTTGCAACAAAAAAGGTCCTGTAACATTTTGACATAGGACGAACGGGTGGGGGACGCTAGGGCGCATCGGAAAATTCACCTCAGTGCCGAGGGGCTGCTTGAGCTAAGTTACGTAATTCCGCTTATAACCTTTATTTTCCCTTGCAATACAAATGTCATACATACATAATTACATATTCTGAGTACCACTGTACATTGGCGTTTCCCCACTTCATTTTTCCACCTTAAGTACTTCCCAATCTAACCGAAAGTGAGAAAAAAGGAGAACAGAGATACATTTGTTGTTCATTAATTATTTCATTTGTAAACGTCAGGGCCCCTATTTTCGGGGAAATATTTTTTCTCTTAAAATTAGGAACATTCGACAGAAAAAGAGGTGAATTTATGATTCTTACGTACTAGATTGGAAAATATAAAATTCACCTAGTAATTAAAAGTTGTTGAAAAAAAGAGAAGAAAAAATACTGAAAAATTACGACAAATCTGAGTCTGTTTTTAGGGATAACTTTACATTCTTCTTCACCCCTTGAGTGGAGCCGAGGTGCATTTTCCGATGCGCGCTAGCGCCTCCACCCCCTGTTTGTCCTACGTCCAAATGTCACATGATCTTCTTTCTTGCAAATTTTGTCTATTTTCCGAATTTCTAGTTTTTTCTTCCGAATTACAAAAAAAAATCACTATTTTTTTTTCAAAAGACCCGATTTTGGGGCGTTTTTCTTTTTCAAAATTTGGGGGGTTTCAGGGAGAATTTTTGATGGAAAGTTAAAAATTCGAATTCAGTGACCCTAAATACATAAAGTAAGCCTATTTTCAGAACTACCATGAATTTTTCCAGGTAAAATCTTATATTTCCTGGACTACCTATGCTTCTAGCTATTAAGTGTGCCTGATATTTCCTGTACTTTTACTCGCTGTATCTAGTTTTTTAATTCCCTTTCATCGCGTTAAATTTTCCAACTTTCAATAACAGTAACATTTTTTACATTTTCGTTTTATCGTTTTCACATTCACCAATTATGTTTTCAACTTTCTACATTGAAACGTCGCATACAGCACTCCTAACGAGCAATTATCAGTTTGGACATGACGTTGCTAACTCAGACGAATGATTCTCCTGTTTGATTCAGTGCAACATAATCTGTGTTGGAATCATTGTTCTACACCAGAATTACGATTTGAAGCCGAAACGTTCCCTTATCAGTGCATGAATTTGAAACTCGCCTTGATTTATGCATCCCAAAATACATTTAGGATGAAATGTGTTGCATATGCTTCAGGATCTTTATGTAACATTGTTTCTTTAAGCGCTAAGCGAGTGAAACTCTTTAAAGAGTCGGCACATATTTCACCACCGTTGACGTAAGCTCTGGAAACGAAAGAGAGAGAGAGAAATAAAGAAAGATTATGCTGCTCTCACTCAGGTTACAAATCCACACGTCAGTCTGGGTTGAACACAATCCTTATAGCTATTAAAATACTGTATGTAGATTGATGAACACTCTATGTGATGTCGATTATTCATTAGAATAAATTCAGTTTATTATACGATTTGTGAATTAATCGAATGAACCTTCGAAAATTGTCATAAAAACAGACTTCTTGATATATCTTCAGCATTATATGCATTTGAACACTGAAAAATATTAATATTTCAATATCAAATATATGAGAAAATTGAACGCAGTTTAGATAACAAAATAATAACCCTTGTGAACTTAACCGATTATTTATTTTTGTTTTGAAATAGTGTCCAGGTGTTGTCACGAGACAAGACGAGACGAGACGAGACAGAGAAATGACTATAGCAAACGAGACGAGACAGAGCTCTCGTAATGTAATATATACATATTTTTGAGACAAGGCACTCTCTAGACAAGACATTTTCGAAATGAGACAGCCTAAATTTCGTCTCGTGAGCAACACAGCGCGCCACCTGTAATCATTATTCTAATCTTACGTTAACGCAAGCTTATGGCACTTTATAAATAAGAATTTCAACACATTACTTTATAACATGTAAAATATGCAAATTTAACACCTATTTCCTATGATATTCTTGTTCCCTAGCATCACACATGTAATGATCTTAACAACTCCTTTTCTTTATCAAAACCAAGCATTTAATTTATGATTCAATTTCATATTTAGTATAAATTTCAAGTTTTCTTTGTTTCTAAATCTTTATTTATCATTAAAAACCCTGTGCTCTTTTTTTCTTATTTCAACAATTTCATCTTTTTCCTATTAACAATAAAAAACTTAAGAATCTATCTTAACTTTAACTAGCCTGCCTTCGCTAGTTATCACTTTCTCGTCATTAATTAGTGTCAGGTTAAAAATCCACTGCACAAAATAAATCTGGAAACATAACACTAGATAGGTTCGTGAGAGGAGGTGAGAAATAAAATGCTAAAATCTTTGTTGGGAATGGTTCTACTCATTCCATCATATCTACGCCAAATTATGTTTAAATACTCTTCGCCATCGGTAGAAAATGACTATTGGGTTGTGGCCTCCATCAAGAATCCAAGTTTTCAGTGTTGCTAACCCATCCCTTATTCACTCGTTCACCAAATCATCAACAAACCTTAGTAATTAATGTGAACATGAGAATACTTTTATGCTCTCGCGCTCTACGCGTATACAAGAACGCAAGCTGAACACGTTACCCATTTCATTATCTGGCGCTTTACGAAGAAGTTTTGAAAAATTATTTAGTATTGTTTTAATGTAATACGTAATTTAATAGATGAATTTCCTTGAAAATGACAGAAAACTTTGACAGAGGGTTGAGCGAAGCTTCCTTTAGTTTCGAATATAATGATGGTGAATAAGAGACACAAAAGAGAGAGTAAGATGTAGTTTATAGATTAAATAAAAATAACGAAAAAGATCTTCCATCTTGGTCGTGTGAAAGAACGAGCAAGGGCCGTTACTAGAAATCGTTGTTTCAAAACGTGTCTTCTCATACTAACATATTATTTGAATCTGACATTTTATTTAAGACCTTTAGGCAACTTTGGAGGTGTTTGTCCACCATGTCCAACAATCATGGTGTTTGTCCACCAGAAAGCCTAAAGCCGTGATCGAACACGGCACTTCACCAACCCGATGTGAGCGTTCTACCAGTGTGAGCCACCGCTGCCCTCAACATGGTATCATGAGGCAGACATCTGATAAGTAATCAATCACCACTGATATTTCTATAGTGACATATGTAAGTGTTACAATCAGCGCTTAAAATGTACGCAAAATTGTCGCGCCACGAATCATTAGATTTGGCCACCTGAATTCACACCTGGTGGCCAATTTTGTGTGCATTCCGTCCAAGTTCGGCCACAGAGCTGTAAATTTGAGGGTTTACCAATGCCAATCCGGGCTTTCGAATGAATGGCTACTTTGTATGATTTTATTTTAACTTACATGCTAAATGTCTTTGGATTCGCATAAGGAGACATAAAATAAAATGGTTTGACTTCTGTTTTCAACAAAAGTAGATGATCCGCAAATATTCTTAATTTTAATTTCAATTCTACCTAAACCTACATATTCCCTAAAGTTTACTGAACGTCTAAATCAAAGAAATGCAAAACAATTCAAAGAGAAAATTGGCATATATGTGATCCTGTAGATTATCCAGAATAGATTAGGCACTTACATATGGGCTGTCGATTGTCCTCCGTCCATCACTCGGTTCGAATTTCTTTCCGCGACTCGCTCTGATGCAGTCAAACTTAACCTTTCGCTTCAAATTCAAAATTCCGAATCCTATCCTCCGGTTACCAGAAAACAGTCGTCAACTTTATTTTTCTTTATTCATGTCATTCCTACAGTCCACAAACTCTGCCTTTCTGCTCCCTCCGTTTAGGTAATGTTTCAGCCTTTTGCTAAGAGCATCATCCAAACCGTGAAGTTAGACTGTTATTGTCTTCGGTCGTCACCCCTTACGTAAGTACGTAAGAACCACATATTTGCTAAGCTTCTATGTCAATACATAACTAACATTCCTATCCTGGTTTCTGTATCGTCTAAAGTTTTATTTCCGAAAGACATCAATAATGTTTTTATTGTTGACAACGCCGAATGTATTGATGAAATAAATATCCTCTTAAAATTGGTATATTGCTGGTATATCACTAGTTCTTGGATAATTTCAATATGATGGTTCATTATTACGTAAGATCCATGTAATTTAGGTTCAACGTCAATGAAACATAATATACTACATGAGGCCACCAGTGATTGTAAATGGCCACCACAAAATTCTTGAAGTGGCCTCATTGACCACCAAATTTTAAAGAACTTTTAAACACTGGTTACAATACACAGTGATAAAAGAGCCGGATTTTGGGTTGCATGCCAAATGTTTTCCTTAAGAGACATAAACAAACTTTGCAGGTTTAAGGGGAAACGATTCAACGTTGGGACGCTGAAGCTAGTAGAGCCTGTGTTACTTGTTGCGTCGTATTGAACGAATCTTCGACAGCTTACCGGGAAGTGCACCGGCACTCGCCGATAGTGAATAATGCCCACCCAACCCATGATTGCTTGCTCCTCTACTGCAACCAATACTACTGATTTCCCTTTAAGTAAAAAGCGTTATCGTGCCACGACAGCCATGCTCAGAGGCGGAATTAGTCGCATGCGTCTCTTTTTTGATGAGATAGACAAAATAAATACTTACAAATCCAAACCATCACGAAGTAAAGAACATCGTCAAATAAAGACTTTTTTATGGCCATCCACTAATCCTGAATATATCAAACCGCCAGACGTTATATAAAATAAAGACTTTCCTAATCTGCTCTCTCTTGATCAGCAGGCCCTACCACCAGCTACTAAACCAAGCTGCGGTATGTACGTTGAAGCGTTCATATTTCCCAAAAGGGTTATTCGAGCCATCCCATATGAGGACATCACCTCATCTGTAGAGACTGTTTGATCCACTTCAAATGTTAAAGCTGATCAAAAAGAAAATCGAGAACCAGAACTTGCGCTACGTGCTCCCAAACCTCCAGCCATTTTTGTTTATGGGATTACCAATAAATACCAATTTAGTTAAACTTTATCTGCTGCATGCCAAATTCGTCCAACAGTCAAACAGACACTTATTTTATCAACTGCCTTCAGCAGAAGCTGCAATTCGCGACTGAACTCTACAAATGGGACCGTCCTCGAAAAGTGGCACTCAAAAATTTGTCTATTGATACCCTTTACACATACATTTATGAAGGCCTAGCTGCCTACGGATACCCAGTTCTTTAAGTATCATAATTGCATGGAAGAAGAAAATACTCAATGCAAAATACCATATCCTTTGTTCTTAGTCTCTCTCCGAAAAGAAGAAAATGTTCGTGTCATATAGAAGCTAAAATACCTTTTAAACTACGCAGTACAAGTTGAACCTTACAGGGCCCCGGACATACTACAATGCTTCAAGTGCGAACGTATTGGCCACTCGCAGAAGTCATGCTTTAACATACAACGCTGTGTTAAATGCGGAGGCAATTAAATAGCCAAGAAAACCATGGATGAGTCTGCACGTTGTATCAACTGCGGAGGAGATCACCCGGAAAACTACCGGGATTGCAAAGTGTTGTAAACTGTCATTAACAGATGCAAAGCAGAATTCCATAACAAAATATCCAGTAAAGAAAACCAGATCCACAACCTTCTTCATCTGCTACCGATTCAGTCATCATTCTATTGAAAGCAATAGCATTTCTTCTGCATATGATGTACCACCTGCTGATACCAGTTGTGGAGGGACAATAAAAGAACTCTTCAATTTATTCAAACACTTTACCAACAGTGATCTTCTCAGTCGTATTAGTCATGACCTCACCAGATTACGTACTCCCGATAGTCTCTTAACCAATAGTCATTGTCATCCTCACGAGCATATTATCTGCAAGTAACCACTAATTGTGATGACACGCGGATATTCCTAACTTTAGCCGTCCCAAACACTAAATGCAGCTTCAATATCTTACATCCTCAGGACTGCAACAGTTGCATCCTGTTTGCATTTAAGATTTTAATGCAACTACGTTCGGAATTGTCAAGAATGACTCAGTTTTAAGGATATGATGCTTGCTCAAACGTCTTAAGAATTTAAGATTTAGTCCGATGTGAAACAGGTTAAACCATAGAGTAGGTAAATGTTTCTACAGATGGTTACTAGTCTTCTTATGCAGTCCTAATAGGTGCTTTCAAGCTTCCCAATTTACAAAGCAAAATAGAATAATAATGATTATATCTTATTAATAGTTTATCTAAGGTTTAAAATCAGAAAAGTGTCAGACTAAATTTAAGATCGTATTTACGTAATTTCAGGATGTTTCTCTTTATCCGCTTTGTTTAGACACTAGTGTGCCATACAGGCCGAGAACATAGTGCAAGAAATATTGTAAAGGGGTTTTGCAGCCTTACAAGATTAAGATGGCATCATACATCAAGGTGTCTGAACCCATATTATAAGCCCAGATATGTTCTTCGTTCCGCC
>JAGDQP010030058.1:0-22893 GCA_022664845.1 Lepisma saccharinum | reverse complement strand
CCTGAACATCTGATCGCCACAGTTTATTTTCAAAATCTCTACATCACTCTCGTTACTATTTATGTACGCCCAGGCCACCCAATACCGCTTCCGTTCTTTCAGTACATCTCTGATAACTTCAAAACCTATATCATCATGGCTGATATAAATATCCATAGTCGATCCGATCGTCAACGAGCACAATTCACAAACTTTATTAACACCTCTACCAATGGCCTCATACAACCACTACCCAAACCTACTCGTCCTATCTCCCAAACAACTCCAGAATAGTTATTCTGTCTCCTAACCTACCAAACCGCAGTCAAATCCAAGTCCTGGATACTATAGGCAGTGACCATGTACCTATAAAACTGACTCTCCAACGCCGTCCTCAACCCCAACCTAACCCTTCACCCTCAAGACAAACCACCCGATACGATCTCGCCAAGTGGGATGACTATCGCAACTACATCGATGAACATCTACGAACTATCGTTGCACCCACTACAGAAGCAGAGCTCTACAAAACCATGGACACCATCAGCGAAACTATTCAATCAGCATCAGAATTATACATACCTACTACCACTTCCACACCACACCGACCCAAACTCCCTCCACAATACCTTACCTTAATACGTCGCTCCCGTCAATTTTTCCGTGATTACATTCGAACCCGCAATCCAGTTTCTCTTCAATTACATCGTCAACTTCAGCGCACCGTACGTAACTATCTAAATGCATACAAACTCCGTCAATGGGTTAAGACTTGTAATCAACTCAACGATACTGCCCATCCAACACAATTTTGGAAAAGGTTCAATATTCTAACTGGACAACGCACTACCGCAACATATCCACTGATACAGAATGACCAGCCTCTACAATCTGACAAGGACAAAGCAGATGCCTTTGCAGCTCATCTCCAGGAAATCTTTACGCCGCCGCTTACCATCCCAGCCAGAAACCATCCTATTCGTCGTATTAACTTGGACGCACCAGAACTTCAGCCTCATGCCAGCCATGAGATCAATGAGAATAAACAACTCACAGCACCGATTACAGTTGAAGATATTATCACCACTACAGCCAACAAGAAAAATACTGCTCCTGGTATGGATGGTATCACCTACAAGCATATCAAAGAAGGACCATATCGCCTACTACAGCTCCTCGCTACAGTATTCAACTTCGTCCTACGAACCGGATTCATCCCAGCCAACTGGAAAACTTCGAAAACCCTCATGTTCTTAAAACCTAACAAACCTCCGGACTCCGTTTCCTCATACCGCCCGATCCAACTAACCCCTACTCTCGGAAAGATCCTAGAACGCATCCTAGTCAAACGACTTCACCAACATCTTCATGACCACCATCTTCTTCCCAACCACCAAGCAGGATTCCGCCCAGGCTATAGTATCCAGGACCAACTCCTCCGGCTTACCAACCATATAACAAACCAATATAACACCTACAACCCCTCATGTTTAGTGCTCTTTGATTTAGAAAAAGCATTTGACAAGGTATGGCACCAGGGACTAATATGTAAATTACTCAACTTTCGACTGCCTATTGCTTATGTTCGCTACATCTATAATTTTCTCACCAACCGTCTCGCATATATCACCATTAACAACATCAGTTCATATCCAATATTTCTTAACACCGGTGTACCCCAAGGATCAGCTCTCTCACCACTACTATACCTCCTCTTCAGTTCAGACCTACCGTCATTGCCATCAAACATTCATCTATATCAATATGCCGACGACACCGCATTTCTTGCCACAGCGAAAACCATACAACAAATTAACAAAACTTTACAACCTGCGATCGATGTTTTCAGCAAATGGTGTAACACCTGGTACCTCACCATAAACGCTAGCAAAACTCAAGCCATCATCTTCCTCCCACCCAAACATCGTTCCAAAGTCCGACGTAATCCCACTCATCTAAATCTCAGCCTAAATCAAACTCGTATTAAACCTTCTAAAACAGTAAAATACCTTGGCATAACATATGATCATCATCTCACATGGAACCCCCACCTCAAGGATATCATAAACAAAGCCTACAATCGCCTCAACCTTCTCAAACGTGTCACTGGCACCTCATGGGGACCGAAACCTATCGTCATTCCCAACACGTACAAAGCATTTCTACGCCCTGTCCTCACCTACGGCCATGTTGCATGGATATCCGCCCCACTAAAATTCTACAATAAACTAAAAATTCTCGAACGCCACGCCTTCCGCATTGCCCATAGAATTAAATTACCTAGCCCTACTGCAGACCTATACGCCCGTATTACCATCCCACATATACTATTCCATATAGAATCATTACGACAACGCTATATCACAAAACGATATGAAACCTTCCATCCTCTACTGCTTGACACTACGCATCACGATGCTAATATACTTTCCACCATCCTCCTCTCATCACCAATCCCTTATCACTTATCATCAGCATCTATCTCACCGTACTTCCCAACAACCACCCAGAAATTGGTCACCTGACTCCGTTCTCAGCCCCACAACCACCAGATTTTATCATTCCATCCGTTGCACAGTAATCCATCAATTACTAACAGGGTTCATCTCGTCTCACATTAGTGCCCCGAACCACCCCGGGGACAGAAGATAATACGCATTCGTCTACCTTAACAATATAACTGTTGTGGTTGTGGCGTGTAAGCACTGCATAATATCATGATCACATTCACCTCCCCAAATTAATGATTAAGATGCAAAATCGTAATGTCCCGATGTTTTATTTAATGAATTATTAATAAAGTGTTTCAGCTAAACCTCCTTGACCAGCACCAATCCAACAATCCCCACAATCCAGCAAAACCACATCCCAGAAAAAGGGCGTAACCCTTTAAGTGGGCATAGTCATGGCTTCACCATGACTATATTTAAAAAGAGAAAAAAAAATCTTGATTCAGAGATCCTCATGTAGAGACAATTCTCTTTAATAAATCATTTTTAAATAGCTATTTTTTTTCTTCGCCTTCAGCTCGGAGAATTATTGGCAGAACTTCTGGTAGCTGAAAAGCTCCGAAACTTCTGTTAATAATTTGCTCTAGGACCTGTACGTCAAACTGGTGTAGCCCACACCACGGCGTAGACTTGGGGCACTATAGTTGGTCTTCAAGTTAGTTTCCGTTGTTTCAGCAAAGCCCAAGTATCGGACCCAAACTGACGCCCTGAGATATTTAATTATATATTCTTTATTTAAGATGTGGAGGTTCTTCCAATAAACAAACAGTTTATTAATTCAGCCGCACATTGATTACAAATTGTGACGGTAATTAATTATATTCAGTGAGAAGAAGGAAGGCCTTTTACAAGATGGGCCTATGGAGGGATGGAAGAGGGGTGTGTGTTGGCAGTATAATAACCAGTGATCTACCGAATTATTTAGCTTTCTTCTGTTTTAGCTTTTCTCTCTTTCTCTTTCTTTCTTTATTGTTTTCAATATTTTTTTTTAGAGGGCCTAGGCCGCGATTGCGGCCAAGCGGGCCTGGCCAGTCCGCCCCTGCTGTGGACATGTCATATTGAGTTCAGTGTCTTGATGTGTACACCACTAAACAATCCGGATACAGGTCCGGGTAGAGGATCTTACATCCACTGACACTGAGGCAGACTAGTAGTAGGAAACTCAGTAAATAAGTTTTCATCGAAATAGAAAAATACAGCTTAGAGTCTTGTTGTGGGTAACAAGAACTCCACAAGAACTCAACCAACTAACTAACGGCATTCTTCATGATGTCACAGACAAAGTAAATATTTTGGTGGCAAAACTCCTATAATGACATGATCCCACAACTTGAATAAACGTTGGATCTACACATCGAAATATGCGAAAAAGAAAATAATGTTCTACATTGAACCCACAAAACTGAGGAAACCAAAGCAAAGACAATAGCATTGGACTTCCTCTGAACAAAACAATATGCTCAGCTCTCACGAAGAGGGAAGACAAAACTTATAAAAAACTAAAAAAAAAAAAAAAAAAAAAAACAGAACTTGTTGTTATACCAACGAAATTCAACTTCCAAAACACATAATACTCCACAATGACTCAGCTTATGAAGTGCAATGTTCTCAAATCTAAAAAAAAATTTAAACTTATTCCTTGAACATTAATATAAAGAAAATGCTCTAATCTGACCTACTGTACTTGGTAATTCTGACACCCGCAACATTATAGACCCTGTGCGCTCTGAGTTATTAAACAAAGACTGCTCACCAATATGCACATCCAGTCCAACCAATATATATATATATACACCTAGGGAGAAATATAGAATCAGATACTTTTAAAATGGACCCGGAAGAACCTACCGCTTATGCAGTACACTGCCAATATTGATAAAAAAAGATGACCACTTGCTATACTTAGTAGAAAAAGTGACAATGCTCCAAACAAGAAAAATAACTATTACAAAATAATAATAATAATCTTTATTAAAATGCTATGAACAGTACTACCCAATATAGCACTGTAAGTCTAATGAGGATACATGAAAAAAGTGCAAAAAAATGAGATTAATGAAGCATAAAAATCAAGAGTATCGTTTATGATTATGAAGTCTTGAATTTATAATAAACTCTTTTGTCAGCTATCATATTACAGTATGAGTACTCAAGAACATATTAGATTATTAAAATTTTAACTAGCAATCAATAATTTCAAAACGCTTTATTTCCAAAAATATCAGTAAATTTGTCATGTCTCATTGTAGCTTCTAATCAGGCGTTTGAGATTGAAAGAGCCTTTTACAGTGGTTGTAAAATAATAAAATTTCCATGTGTTGTACAAGAATACATTGAATTCCTAGCTTTCTATAAAATAAGTACTTTGTATTTTATTATCTAGAAACTTGCTAATAATTTTTTTGTCAAAATTTTCTCTCTTTAATTCGAGAGTTTTAAAGTTAAATATCTCACACCAGTACTTATAATCATAATAAAAATACGGTAAATTAAATTTATAACATAATATTCTAATAAACATTTTCTGTACTGATTCTATTTTGTTCTTCGAAGTTCCGGTTAGGTCATCCAAACTAGAGTGCAATATTCTAATTTTGGTCTCACTACAATTTTGTACAATTTAATGTAAGTACCCGTATTCATAAGCCCATTCCATTGATTATAAGTGAACAATATCATTTTTCTGGCATCGCCTGTCGTGCTATCTATATGTTTATTAAACCTAAGACTTGCATCAAAGAATACACCCAGGTGTTTGATTGTCTTAGTATTAAATATATTGAACCTGTGAAACTAAAAGTAATAGCTGATAGCCATGGTAGAGATCTATCACTAACTATAGAAAAAAGTACCGTAAAATGGGGTGAGTAGAAACACCTTTGAAAGTTGGAAAGCAAACATTCCTATTCGACTGAAGAAAAATTACAAGTTTTTACCCAAAGCTTGGGTCTGTATTGCCCCAATCAATTTATGGTATTGGCACTTGCTATTGATATTCCAATTAAATAAGAAAGAAAAAAATACGGTGTTTCTATTCACCCTACGGGGAGAGGTGAGTAGAAACAGTCATGTAAATAAATTTTTGTTTCCTTTCAAACCAATTGGTGGTTAGCAGAAAAAATATAAAATATTTGGCTCGATTATGGAAGGTAACAGTAAGCAGCGATTTCCCAAGGAAATGGTTTATTAACATAATAAATACATTAAAGAAACAAATACTGTATGTATTAGTACAAACTATACCCTAGGCTAGGTACTGTGTTGGTAATGCAACTGTTTGCCATAATCCTGGCATCATTAATAAAGGACATCATCAGTGAGATCATCTTTTAAAAACAACATGTGTTTGAAATGTGATCTTGTACTCACAGTTGGTGAGAACAGTTTTTTATAACATCTTCTCTGGAGACAAACGAGTCTTCTTCGGTCAGCGTGAATTTGTTGGCTTGTGACACTCGTTTTAAAATTTTTCAAAAAAAAAAAATCGTCCTCGAGGTAACCTACTTTACAAACATAGGATCGAAAAGAGGTTTTTAGTTTTCCAAATACATTGACCAGTAGATAGTCACTAGGAAGACGGACGTATTTCACTCTGAAGGAATACATTCAACTCCTTCATCTCGAAACATGCGTTGATCTGCAAAGCACAACTAGTTCTTCATTGCTACTATCGTGCACTGAATAGGCACCAATACCCTCAGTAGATAACTTGGACGTAAAATACTACAACAGAAAAAGGCAGTTGTGGTACAGGGCTTTACTTAAGGTTATATCTCGGCATTCACCTGGTGAATCTGCTTTTGAAACATTGGAAAACCTCAGCATGAAAGCTCACTACCTCACATCCATGTTTCACTTATGAGGCAACACTATGGATCTCTAGAGAGCAAGATACGTAAAGGGCTGGTGAAGGTAATTGCCCTAGCCTTAGTTACTATACTATCCGGGCATTCGCCTGGTGAAACTGGTGGATATCCATTGGCGAACCTCTGGCAGGGTAGTCGGCTTGGGGTTGTTTCTCCTATAGTCGCTAAATGGAGAGAAGAAACTACTAGACACCTTAGGGTATCCTTTCATATCTGCGCTTATGCGTTACTTGCGTTAATACGCTATGTTTACCTTCTTTTCCCCCTTTTGGGTTTAACCTACAATCCAATGTCATTTTTATAGCATTTGTGCCAGTATTTAACTAATTTTTTTTATCTTATATGTACTTGACCCGTAGCTGTGTGCTGTTTCCCATTGTATTTGTTGAATATGTGACTAATGAGCAGATCTATTAATTGTGTTTACGTTCTGTAGATACCTTCTGATTTGCATCTCCTAATGACCGGTAATATACGAGTTTAGTATTGTATTTTATGTGTTAGATCATATTAGCATTTACATGATACTGTGTCCCACAGCGCTTTGTTACTAGTTTGCATGCTACGATTATTCCTTCATGCTGACATTTGCAACCCTCGGCTTTTCAGAGCGTTTACATTTTAAATGGCACTACATTATACGTATTTAGGATGTTAAATATTATTCTGACATGTTTTTTTTCTTACCCCACTTCCCTTTTTTCCTCTTTTGGTTCCGTTTTTTAGTTGTAAGTCATTTCTTATGGTTTCTTTGCACTTTGCTTAACGACAAACGTACATTGATATTGTTTTATTGATATAGTGCTTTGACATGTTGTTCTTGTCAATTTACCCTTATTTTGCATGAGATTATACGATGTTTAAGCATTTTACTTTGCATCTTGGCATAGGGAACCAGAGGGAGTGGGATGTCCTTCCACAAGAAAGCTTTTTTGAGTTTAACTTTTAACATTGAAACAAACATTTGGAGTGTGTTAAGTATTTTTTCTTCTCAAGTTTGCGAGAACAAGAGAGAGAGAGAGAGAGAGACAGAGCGAGCGAGAGAACTTTGAAGAGAAAATGAATAAACGCATGAAGGTCATTTCAAAAGATGGGGAGGGATGTGAGCGCTTGTAGGTAAACAGACAACCTTTAGAGCGGGGGAAACGTCTCAGACATGAAAGATGTTCATTTCTATACATGGATTATTTTGCGCTCTTCGTTTCTTTTGTCAGGCCTCCCCCGTATGTTTAAGCTAAACTAGTTTCTGTTATGACCTAATGTGTTGTATTTGTTGTAACCATATTTTCTATCTTTATTCTTCTTTCTTTTATTTTGCTTTTCCGCACATGTGATTTATAATTCAACTAGTAGAAGTCGAGCACAAACTAGGGTGCCTTTGTTTTCATCGAATGAAAAATGATGTCCACCTGTCATGCTCACGTCATTACACAATTGGCTGATTAATGATGTGGGAATGATAAATGATTCTGCGTGATGATAGATCTAGTTGAATACTTTAATATCAGACGTCTGGAATGACGAAGCGTTTATTGGGTGTGGTATCTGGACAATGCTTCGTTAGGAAAGCAATTGTGTGTGAAAGGACGTGAGTTTTGATGACAAGTTTGAGTGGACAGCTCACAGACGAGAAAGACTGATGGTTATTAAATTGGTTATGGTGAGAAGCGCGAATGCATGGCTGTATATCGAATGTGTTGGATAAGAAGGCGGCATGTTAGTGGCTGTAGAATAAAAGAATCGTTACGACCTGTCGAGTGACAAGGGCTATGTCAGAGCAGCTAATGAACCTGGAAGAAGATGAATGGTGTCCATTAAAGTATTTTACCGGAAAAAAGGAAGAAAATAAATATGTTCTTGAAAGCACATGTTAAGGGTAGGGATAATGGCTGTGGAAGTGTTATATTGTATAATGATTTCGGTCAAGATCGTGAATTTCCGCCTTCGTTCGTTCGTTCTGGCTGGAGGCTGATAGCTTTTTCATTGCATTGCAAGCAAGCAACGAGATCGTGTCTATATGCGAGATGCATCCCAGTCCCCGTGAGCATGTTGCCATGCGTTGTTGAACAAATTATGTATTCTCGTGCAGGCATCGAACGGGCAATCTTTTTTTGGTAGCAGGACTATGCTAGCGCAAGGCAACTAAAACTGGAAATAGGAAAATGAACTGTGTATGCTTGTATGGGCTGGTGCACTACATTTATCGGCTTTGCCAAAGGTATATTGGGCGTTTTACAGGCAGTATCGTTTACGCAGATGGATAATACTTTTAATGGAATAATCTTGAATATTATTAGCTCTATAAGAATAGCATACTAAGCGGCACCAAATACCAACGTTGGTGGTCGTAAGGAATTGGCTGGTGTACTCATAGGATTGTGAATGGCCGTCAAACCCTGACCACGCTACAAATATAAAATAATAATTAGTTGTGTTAAACACTACCTGACGGGGCAGGGGGTCTTTAGGCAAATTGTTACAATTCCCGGAATTCTGAATGACAGTTGACCAAACAAGACACTATAAATAAAAATTATTATTTCGCTGTGTTAAAAATTTTTATGGCTACCAATGCTGAAAATCCCTGAATACACTATTCTCCTTGGGAATGCTGTAGCGATGGTCAAGCCTGTAGATATTTAATGTCAAATTCATAGAAAAGGGCGATCAGTCATCAGAATATAGGACAATGCTTATAATGCAATTCGTAATGTACACTACCAGAAAATAAAATCCCTGTTAACGGGATGATTGTAGAATAGAGTGTAATTTTATCGCTTACCAGCCTATTGCGAATAGTGAAGCATAGATGTAGAGATATAATAAGAGAAAAGTGTTCGTTCATACTGCGCGGTGTCCAACCTTCTTGGCTAAAAAGTCAAATGCTGTTCATCAGACATTAAAATTTGCATGAAAGACAATGGATATTTCTTAACCGATGGCAACAGTGAAAGCATGGATATTTGAATAACTAAAAATAAACGTTCTCAGGCGTACTGTCAGCTTGCAACCCCTGCTAAAAACTCCCAAATCGCCCATAGGAAAATGACACAAGGGAAACGAATAAGCCAATGGTTGTATCTTTCGTGTTTACGAAGCAATTTTAAAATGTCAAGCTAGAATGCATATAAAAATGGCCGTATCGCACCCGCAGGCTACATGTGTCCAACATGGTGAAGTATCATTATAGATGGGTCATATACGTTACAAGATATGAATAACAAGCTTGGGTATTGCTATTACGCTTTTCGCTGCAGGTTTAGGTTTAAGCAAAGGATCTCTTTACCCTGCGAAATGGAAAAAATCACAGCGGACATATTAGCAATGCGATTTATTAAGCTTTAGACTGCATGAGCATCTCTCGGTTGAGAATGTTACTTTTGAATTAGGGTAATTAAAAGATCCAAGGTTAGAATACGAATATTAATCATTTTGTAGATGAACAAGTGGGCATTACCATTGTTGTGCAACGGCAATAGGTTTATGCATTTGTAATAAAGCTACAACAGGTTTCGATTGTTCAAAGACGTACCTGATTAGTCAAAATATTCCAGCTATGTATGTAATAGTAGAATGTACAATTGAACACGCTAATAGCTAGCAATAGTGGACATACAGCCGTTGCCGTATTCAAGTAGTCGAAATAAATGTCTGAGCCATTGGGTAATGATATGGCGCGTGTCTTTAATACACAGGCAGATCCATAGAGTAATATTGTACCACGTATATGGATAGTTAATAGGCGATTGGACAAAAATTAAGGATTCAAATCTGGTCATGTGATTGGCAGGACATGAAATTTTATTATACCAAGCACAAATGTGTCTAGCATTTGGTAATTAAACATGAATATTGATTCGTAATTTTTTTAGTAGGGAAGCGGATAGCACTTTTGTAAAATGAGTGCAACGTAGCACAGATAGGTTTTTCTGCCAACATACGAAAACGACGCTTGTCACTTTCGGTTAAGATAAAACCTACGGCAGTGCTGGAATTAGCAACATGGTTCGATGAAGCAAACCATCCCAAAAGTCAGCTATCAATACAACGTTGCCTTATGGAAAGGATTTACACTACGTAGTCCTGGGTGTATCACACGTTCGCAATTGATTACTATTTATTTTATTTTCATTGGATAATACTAAAACAAATCAAAGTACAATGGTGCTTGTTGATTGGCTGGTAATTGCTATAAAGCAATGTTGGCGACAGGCATTGAACCCAGTTCTATAGCATCATGTTGGGTTGTACTTGTTCAAACACACACGTGAGTGTAAATTGCGTTCTACAGGCTCTTGATAAATGTACGCCTTCCTTTCCGGTCGCTTGCATTTACTGTTATTCCGGTGTTCTAGTTGAAGATGATGTTGATGAAGGACATGTCTGTACTAACCTTTCAGCAGATGTACACAAGGAAGTTTTGCAGACGTTAGCGTTTTAAGATACATATCATTCCATATACAATATGCTTGTTGCAATGCATCTTGAGCAGGCCATCACCACAGAACACTTTATACTTACCTATACAGAGATGATTGCTAATGATGATCATGTAGAGGCAATGTACGATGTGCTGTGGACAAAGAACTATCAACATGGAGCTTCACTTTCAACGGAGGATCAGGATTAAGAAATGAAAAACATCGATTGAAATCAAACAAAGTTTTTTATTCTATAATAAACAAATAAAGTGGTTGACGTACAATAGACAAGATGCTAGTGACAAAAAGTTACAAGAAGGTATACATGACAACATCAGGAATAATTTGTTCCGCATTGATCATAGCGCAACAAACAGTTGCATAATAAACAGGATAGAAATTTCATATAAATAAAATAGTGTAGTGACTCCCCGCAATACAATGTTGAGTGATTGTGTGCTACATGAGAACCTCCACCACAAACACATGCAAAGTCTTTTGTCTTGTAAACATGCTACCCTTGGTTTTTGATGGTTCATATAAACACGGTTACAAAAATTATTTTTTTTTACTTGCAGGCACTTAAATGTGCTGCTACAGATACCGAACGCATGACTAATTACAGTATTTATTCATTTAGAATTTTTGGTGTCGTATATACACGATGTTTATTAAGATACATAGATAATACTTTGGTTTTGTAAATAAACGGCATTTTGTACCCAAATATTGTAATGGTCGTTTACTATGACCATGAATGTTAAATGTAAATAATAATAAACAAGTATTCCTATAAAAATATAAACATGTGTTTACTTAAACGTTTTGTTCTTAACCTCGAAATCCATAAGAAACTGTCATATATAGTGTTTTTTCAATAGGATTTACTTTACGTCGTTTGTGTTGTTGCACAACAACATTGCGTTTCACCTGAGATTTACAAACGACACGAAAGTCAGGTTTTCTAAGAATACCGTTTGGTGTAACGATTTGTTTACCTTCATACGTACCCTTCCCTACCTTAAACATATCCTTGAATGTAATTTTATCTCGTGTTCGCTGATTAAGTGTTATACCTCGAATTTTGATCACGTGGTTTAATTGTTGTTACACCCTACGTCGTCCGTAGATATTTCCTTTAGTTCGAAACAATAATGTTTTGGCCCTCCAGAAGAGAAACGACACATTGTCCACCCTGCAGGCACTTCATCCTTAGGCTGAGCTAGCTAATTACCAAAAGGCAGCAATGGCGATTCATTACGTTGTCTAACATAGATAACACTGTCGGTATCACAATACAAAAGTCGAGCTATACCCACAGTACTCATTGCTTCATACAGTCGTAGTCTCGCCCATGAGGAAATAAAAGCGGCAAGCATGACATTGCTGAAGGCGTAAGGCGTATTTTCCGACTCGAAATCTCGATATGTAACAAGAAGTTTACTAATTACGAGATTCACATTCTGAATTTTCAAATGAGGAGCATACACAATTTCATTAAACTCCTGAGTTGTTGTAACAACCTTTGTTCGTGGAAGATCACACCTTTGGGCCCACTTACCAAACAAAGAATATAAATATATTTTTGCAATGAATCGAAGGCCCTCGTTTTTAGTAATGTTATCATACTCTAGATTATTATTAAAATAATCCCGAATATACTGTTGTTTATTCTCCTCATTTTGACAACTCTCGGGAAAGCCGGAGGCTTGCTGCTTCATTTTAAGAAACGTTCCTATGTACCCCCGAAACAAGTCCACTGACATTTCTGATTCCCAAATCTCATACGTTTGCATAATTTCATACCCTGTATCTAATGCAGCATGGAGCTCGGGGTTACAAAATACACATTTGATAGCTCTTTCTTCTTTCGTATGAGTACATTCCAATGTATGTAGCGTTTCCATACACGTTTTACATAAACCGAACAATAGTTTGTTGTGAGCATTGTAGGGTAATATAGGAATGGCTAGATCTGTTGGAGGAAAGACTTTACAAAAGACTAAACAGTGAACCTGACGGGGATCAGGCATGTCCGTGCCTTTATGCATACTTCAGGGTCCAACTGGAAGTGGACGGGTAGCCATGACCCATGGGTAGAGAGAAGTAAAATCCATAAAATCTATTTTTCCCTTTCACTGCATTTGAAAACATTCGGTTCGTCCGTTCTTAAACGCATCCTTTGGACAGAGGGGTTCTTCAATATCTGAACAATGATCGCGAAGAAATGTCTGTAGGGCTGGAGACGTGTTTACCTGTTTGTGCCACTCTCATTCCCATATGGACACAACATTTACATCCCGGCCGGGTGGTCGAGCGGTCTGCGGTGGTAGGCTATCGGCTCAACGGTCCCGGGTTCGAGTCCCGGCAGGGACATGGGTGTGGATTTTAACGCTTAACAGCTAAAGACAAATCGTGACGGGCCGAAGTCGAAATTTACTAAACTGGCCCATATAAAAATAAACTTTACCAAAGTTTTACAACATTTCTTTTACATGTCTGACGTAAAAACTCTTCCCTTGTCATAGTGTCGGCATATCGAATATTGGGACTACGAACTTTTTTATCTACAGCTAAATCTCTGAATTGGGTTAGGCATTGATGTCCGTAGTAGTAACATCCATAATACTCATAGACAGTACGAGTATAGTTATCATATCCGTCAACCTTGAAATGTTTAAAGTGAGCCTCACCGCCACGTTCATAGCTTTGCAACTTGACGTTATGTGTATATTCAATAGACCTAAGCCAAAATTTTGCTTGCTTGCTTTGATTAGTACCATGCTGAAATCCTAGTGGTGGGATGACAGGGATGATATTTTGTTTAAGATACTGGGTTCGATAAAACATCATTGCGCCAGCCGCGATCGTACACGTATCCAAAAAGCATTCCAGTCCTTGTGTTGTATGTTCGATTAAATTGGAGAACTGAATAAGAGCCAATGTGAGCTCTAGGCAATAGGCCAACAGTTCACGCTGAAAGTTGAATGTTTTTTCTCCATTGACACATTGCTTATGCCATAAGGCAATAGCCTCGGCATCTTTGTCCGATTTACTTCCTAGATCATAATAATCCAAGTCTGGATATAATCAAACATAATTCTGATTACTGCGGATGTTAAAGAGGTGTGGAAAATCTCCCTTCCTCAAAGATTCGTCCAGTCCTAACGTTTTTCTGAGGTCTGCTAATCGAACACTCATAAACAGAAACGTGTCCCTGAATATAATATTGTTTATTGTTAACTGCATAATTTTATGACCACTTGTAAGTATTTGATGTACTATTTGCTGCTGTTCTAATATTTCATGAGCAACAAATAAATTGTCAAAATTGTGAGCATTATGTGCCAAAGCAACCACCTGAGTGAACTTAGGACCCTGCTCTAACACATGTATAATAAACGGATTCATAGTATAAAAGGTAAAGTCACGACAACCACCAGCATTACCACATACATTACATTTATAGCTATTGTCATGAATATATTTGCATTGATGACATCGATGCGTTACACAAATTAAATTAGGTACTATTTGATACTCACACTTGTCATTCACATCCATGCGCAGGTCTCTATATCGCAGACGATGTATAAAAAATTCTCAATACGCTTAGGATGCTCCGGTTTAACATAACAACTATGGCTTTCATTTACGTACTCTCCACACCGTTTACAAAAATGTTCACCACAAACATGCTTCCCCTTTCGGTTGCGCCAATCAAGTTTTACACCGCAATGACCACATACATGAACATGATCACATAATGATTTAAGTAATGCCCTGGACGCTACCGTCTCTTTCTTTTGTAGTATTTTACGTCCAAGTTGTCTACTAAAAGATTAGTGGGATGAGGACAGGTGCTGCAGAGCAATCACTGTCCCTGGAACACCTGCTCTTTTGTTAAAGGCTATGGTAAAAGAAAGTTACCTAAGGCAAGCAATTTTGTTCTTTTGGATGCCGATCGTTGAAGAAAGCTACTGTTGTTGAAAAAAAGGTTCTTTTAACCATTATGCTTATTGATTCTCAAGGTGGGGGAAAGATTATAATGTATGAAAGCACATGTCTATATAATTATATGGTAATAGCTGTTTGTATGTGACAAAAGTGTCTGGCACTGTTTCCCTATTCACCTGATTAATGCAACATTAGGTTCTGGGTTTGATGATTCTAAAGATTTTTGTTTCCGACTTGTACTAGGAATTATTATTGAACCGCTGTTACCCAGTAGTTGGTTTATTTACAACTAGAGGCCACCAGCGTGCACTTTCCCTTTACATAAAATCTCTATAAGATAGCTTTCGTTCGCGTCCGCGCTCTTGTCATATATCTGCCGTTGAGTGTTCTAGTCAATCTGTCTGTACATACAGTGTTTAAAATCAGTACGAAGTAATATACATTTACTTGAGACATTCATTGCTGTACGTTTGAAGTCATGGACAATCCTATCGCTGTTTTGCTTGCTATGCAGGAAATACAAGGGTATGATGATCCTGAAACTGTTCTTGAATGCTGGAAATCGCTGTGCTACTACAGAATGGTGGGGTTCCAAGCTGACGAATCTGATCCTGATATGTTACTGCATTATCTCCTCTATTATTTTTGGAACGATGAAGAAGCCGTTTTACGATGTTGTGCAAGTGCCCAGGACATTCTCGATCTAGGGTATTTCGGATTCTTCGGAAGTATTGAGAGTAAAAAACTGGCTTGGAGTTACTATATCGACTTGATACTGGACTACGATGGTTTCATTTCCCGGGAAGCTAGTGAATTCTTTGGGCTCGATCTCCATTCGTTTGGTGTTGATGATGACATTGATCCTGATAGTGTCCCTGAACTCGTTACTAGTGATGGTTACGTGTGTGATCATGTGCTGTATAGTGCTTCGAATATGGATGTCGAAAAGTGGAAGCAAGCCAATATTATGTGTATGATATATGGTGCTGGACGTGACCTCCAATTTGAAATTATTTCCTAAAAACTCAAAGCCTATCCGAATTACCCTTTTCGAGGTCGTGAAATAACAATTCGACCTCTTGTAAGACCGTTCGTGATCCTGAGGAGTTTGTAAACATGATCCTGAGGAGAGGTGTGAATATAAATGTAAGCTATGTGGGTCATATCATCACGATATCACAAGTTCTGATGAAACAAAACAACATTGTGACAAGTGTAATCGTCCCTTTGTCAATCAAAGATGATTTGACATTCATGTTGCAAAGGCTAAACGTAAATCATTATTTGACCATGTTCATGTATGTGGTCATGGCGGTGTAAAACTTGATTGGCGCAACCGAAAGGGGAAGTATGTTTGTGGTGAACATTTTTGTAAACGGTGTGGAGAGTACGTAAATGAAAGCCATACTTGTTATGTTAAACCGGAGCATCCTAAGCGTATTGAGAATTTTTATACATTGTCTACGATATAGAGACCTGCGCATGGATGTGAATGACAAGTGTGAGCATAAAATAGTACCTAATTTAATTTGTGTAACGCATCGATGTCATCAATGCAAATATATTCATGACAATAGCTATAAATGTAATGTATGTGGTAATGCTGATGGTTGTCGTGACTTTACCTTTTATACTATGAATCCGTTTATTATACATGTGTTAGAGCAGGGTCCTAAGTTCACGCAGGTGGTTGCTTTGGCACATAATGCTCACAATTTTGACAATTTATTTGTTGCTCATGAAATATTAGAACAGCAGCAAATAGTACATCAAATACTTACAAGTGGTCATAAAATTATGCAGTTAACAATAAACAATATTATATTCAGGGACACGTTTCTGTTTATGAGTGTTCGATTAGCAGACCTCAGAAAAACGTTAGGGCTGAACGAATCTTTGAGGAAGGGAGATTTTCCACATCTCCCTAACATCCCCAGAAATCAGAATTATGTTTGATTATATCCAGACTTGGATTATTATGATCTAGGAAGTAAATCGGACAAAGATGCCGAGGCTATTGCCTTATGGCATAAGCAATGTGTCAAAGGGGAATAAACATTCGACTATCAGCGTGAACTGTTGGCCTATTGCCGGAGTCACGTACGTATTCTCTCATTGGCTCTTATTCAGTTTGTTATGGCCTATGCATTATTAGGAAAGTTAAAGGAGCGTTTTTGGAGTTTCACAAGGTGGAACTTTTGTCACCTAAAAAGCGAAGCGAGTAACTTTTTTATTTGGAAAGAATTTATTGTTTTCTTATGATTGTTAATGACAGATGAATATAGGATAATAATTAGTGTTTAAGGAATAAACTAAGAACAAAGAAGGACAATAGATTTTATATGGTAAACTTTAAGGTACACTGAAAAGATGTACGGACCAAATATGTAAATGGTTCATAGCGGGAACTTCAAATTAGAGGTGGAATTTATATAGTTAAATGTTTTGTCTTTAACCCTGTGAATAAATACCTTTATTTTGACGCCATAGACGTTTGATTATAGTTAGACGTTTTCGAGCATTTGTTTGTGGTTGCGGTGGCTGCTTTAAGCGCCGTACAATTACTTACGAATACCTCTAAAAATATAGTTAACGTAGCCCCACTACGGTGTAGCTTTGGGGCATGTTTTTAGATAGTGATTGGTCATTCTACAACCTCGAAGGTAACCTATCAAACGACCCTGAAGATTAGCCGGAGCAAACCGAGAAACAGAAAGGTCTCGTTAGAGTAAAGATAAAAAGCCGCTGCACAGCAGCAACAAAAGGACCAGATAGAGACCACGAGGAAGTTATTTATTATCATAAATAGACAGAATAAAAGAAGACCCATTACAGGAAATGGCCACCAACATGAAGGCCTTCGATATTTTAGAGGATCAATCTACATCGGGGAGTGAAGATGAAACACGACCAAAAGGAAAGAGAAGAAACAGATTCGAAGAAGAAAGGACAGATCGACCCGTTAAGGAATTAGGAAAACAAGGTCCATCCCAGAGTGCGTCCAGCGAGATGAGGATGCTACTCGATTTCATGGAAAAGGAAAAAGAAGAAAGGAGAAAAGAGAAGGAACAAGAAAAAGAAGAAAGATGAAAAGAGAAGGAACAAGAAAAGGAAGAAAGACGAAAAGAGAAGGAACTGGAACATGAAGAAAGGCGAAAAGAGAAGGAACAGGAACAAAAGGAACACGAAGAAAGGCGGATAGCAAAGGAACTAAGAGACGAAGTAAAAGATCAGATGTTCAAAGAAATGATCGGAAGATTGGAAGAAAAATTGATACAAAAGACGGACGAATTGAAATATGAAACAGGAAACTAAGGAAGAGGTACAACATTGTCGTGCGGGTATTGAGAGCAAACAAAGCAAAATCGATAATACCAAAGAAGAAATGATTAATTTCGAAAATAATACTAAAGAAGAGTACATAGCCATGGATAAAGAGATTATATCGGCGCAAGAAGAGAAGAAAGAAACTGAAAGGAAAGAAAATGCATTAGTTCAAGAAAAGAAAGGGGAAAGGATAAGCAGTATTGATAAAGATACAGAGAGTCAGACAATCAATATTCGGAAAGCTAATTTGGAAGAGTCCTATGAAATGAATAATATGGAAGAGGAATGTGACCGTATTCAGAAATCAGTAAGTTCTATGGAAGAAGCTGTTTCTTATGGAAGTATTTGTCTTATATCGAAAGATAATAGATGCATCGAGGTTGTTGGTGAGAAAGGTAGTACTCAAGATACTAAAGATGTGGAATTAAGAATGGATGATACTAGAGAGTTCATGAAAGATTTGGAAATAAAACCAAAATCTAAACATAAGCGAGGAAAACGAGGAGGAAGACATCTAAAAATGTGGAAAGAAGAGATAAGAATAAAGCAGCAAGTTCAAGAAAGGTTAAGAGATGAGAATCTTCATAAAGAAAAATCTAGAGAAAATTCTAAGCCACAGTTGATGCAATAGGAAGGATTAGTAGTAAACAGGAAAATAGAAGAACCAAGGAAAAGGAAGAGAAGCAAGCGTTTCGGAAGAGCAAAAGCAAAAGACAAAAATTAAATTCAGGATCCAGTATATCAGGAGAAAATGAGAATATGTTTGAAGCAGAAAAGGTGAAGGAGATACTCAAACAAAATAGAAAAAGGAAAAGAAAATTGAAGAAAAGATTGACAAAAGGTACAAGACACAAAAAATGGATATGCAAGAAAAATGAAGAGGAAAAGGCTAAACTTAAATATAAGATAATCGAAATGTTCAAGCAACAATATAGAAAAAGGAGGAAGAAAGGAAGTAACTTGAAGAGAAGAACTTTTCGAAAATCCAGGAAGAGGCGAACATCGCAGATCCCTCAGCCACTGTCACGTAATCCACTAAAGTTGGACATTGGGGAATTAGACTTTCAGAAAGTTAAAAGCAAACGAAAAGAAGTAGTATACAATGTAATACCCGATTATTTGACATCAATTTATGGTAAAAATTATACAGAGATAATATCGGGAAAAGTGTCAATTGAAACCTTGAATGAAAAGTATGTGGAATATCAAGAAGAAAATAAGGAACAAAGAAAAAGGACGGTTGTAAAAATGGAAGAAGTTTATAAAGAGTGGTTTGAAAGGAAAAGGTTAGTACGAGAAAAGGCAAATAGACTATGTGGATATAAATTATGGGTAAGACTTACGAAAACGGAAAAACTATCTGTGGAATGGAACAAGAATAAAATTTATTCAGCTGTACAAATGTTGAGACGAAAAGGTCCGAAGAAGAGCAAGACAATAAAAAGAAAATTGATAAGCGAGATGACAGTTAACAATAATGAACAAATTGATCTGTATAAAATTCATGAATCAATTAAAATTGTGATTTAAAGGATGTGAAAAAATAAGTCTAAAAGAACATTCTTAGTACGATGATTTCAGTTGAAAACAATTATTATAATTGTTATTTTGATTTTAGTTAAACTTGATGCAAGCTATATTAATGGTAAAGTTAAAATGAATTGAGGTTTGTTATCAGTAAATAACGATTTTAGATTGAATTAATACTACTTTCAAGCAGTACAAAATATGATAAAAAAGGAAACTTTGAAAAAGTACGATATATTTATGTACAAAGACTACATTATATCTCAAAGAAAAGGATTAAAACAAAATTATACGAAACTTTTAAAGAAATGATTGATCAAACATTCTAATATATTGCGAAAAGGAGATATTTTAATTACATGAGTGCAATGAACTTAAATATTTTCGTTATTGGTCATCCTACAACCTCGAAGGTAACCTATCAAACGACCCTGAAGATTAGCCGGAGCAAACCAAGAAGACAGAAAGGTCTCGTTAGAGTAAAGATAAAAAGCCACTGCACAGCAGCAAAAAAAGGACCAGATAGAGACCACGACGAAGTTATTCATTATTATAAATAGACAGAATAAAAGAGGACCCATTACAAGTTCTCCAATTTAATCGAACATACAACACAAGGACTGGAATGCTTTTTGGATACGTGTACGATCGCGGTTGGCGCAATGATGTTTTATCGAACCCAGTATCTTAAACAAAATATCATTCCTGCCATCCCACCATTAGGATTTCAGCATGGTACTAATCAAAGCAAGCAAGCAAAACTTTGGCTTAGGTCTATTGAATATACACATAACGTCAAGTTGCAAACCTATGAACGTGGCTGTGAGGCTCACTTTAAACATTTCAAGGTTGACGGATATGATAAAAATACTCGTACTGTCTATGAGTATTATGGATGTTACTACCACGGACATCAATGCCCAACCCAACTCAGAGATTTAGCTGTAGATAAAAGAGTTCGTAGTCCCAATAGTCGATATGCCTACAGTATGACAAGTGTATAAGGCAGGTAGCGTCAACCTATTTGCATACCACATCGTCAAGAGTTTGATATGCAAATTTGTTCATGCATACAATTATAGCGTCAATTTTTTTTTCTTTCTCTCTCGTTTTTGTTTTGTTTCTGGAAATCATCAGAATGATTAGGATATTATCGGATAAAGGAATGAACCAATTAAGATTAAATTCAGGAGCAGGACATATGGAAATCATTTTAATATAACATCACGATTTTGAACATCAAATTTGAAAATCCACAGCAATTTTGGCGAGCAGAACTCGGTAGCGTCCCAGGACACCTGAAGTTTCGGATGGCACGCAGCAGTGTTAAAACCTTAACCTGTTCAATAACCACTAGAGGAACCACAAAATATCAGATGTACTATAGTCCAAAAGACCTCTAGCTAAATACAGCTACAAATATATCATCTTTGCCACACTGGTGATTGGCGGCACAGTGTCGGCTTGTATGTCATTGTTGTTCATACAGCAAGAAGTTGTGAATTTTGATGGACAAAGACGTGTTACTTTTAGTCTTGATGACGTTTTTTCACAAGTCTCCCTTCTCATGTCTCCACCCCGGAACGGGCCTAGACTAGCCCGTCCCGTTAGACCAGCGGAGTGATACTCTAATGTGTATGTAGCCGATTACTTTGTATAATTTTGTTTTTTTCAGCTATCAAAAAGGTTTCTTGGACAATCGTTTCCTTCATACTTTACTTTTATGTATCGGGTTCCCCGAACCACTGCCGAAATTCAATGTCATGTGTATTTTCCATCACGCACTATTTTGTTTACATTCCGGCAACCAAAAAGGTGACGCCTGTATTGACAATACATTGACCTGGTGCAAACATTGGGTGTACTGTTCATTTTCGTTTACTTGTTTTTTCTGTTGATTGTCACTCTTTTCTAATTGCAGATATAAACTCTAAATTAAATTCCGTATCATGTTCACCCCTCTTCTTAGTTCATACATCTTTTCCTTTTATATATTTAACATTTTATTAATGATTCACTTTGTTTTGAATCTTGTTTTCCACCCTCCATGTTTTGCTGGAATCTCTTTGATCTGCCACCAGATGTCAGCTAAAGACAGAGCTGTTTTCGTTTCTGATGAAGCAGACTATATGTTGTTTATTTTTATTTATTTTTTGTGTTTGTCCTAATTAAATATGATACAATATGGCTTCATTATATACATAGTTAATGTTTATAGTTGTGCAAGTAGTATATTATCTGTTATTTATTCATTTAATGTAAAAATACTCTGTTAATTGCAACAATGAAAACTGGCAACCCTGTAGCCAAGTGTATGTGGATCTCTTTTGCAATATGCGAGACAGGACGTTGAGAGCGAGTACTGGCATTTTGAAGGCGGGAACAGGTGACCCGTACGAGAAAATTGGTTTGCAGAGTTAGTTGTTGAAGATCCGTGAAAGCATCAGCACAAAACTCCGAAATTCGAGTGGAGGTCTCAGACCGATAAAAGTTCGCGTCGTGTGCAACCGCGATACTTAGTAGTGAATAGAAATCAGTGGTGGAGGCTTACGAAGCCTACTTAACAGTCTTCACTATGAACAGGTCATAACCTTTTTCAACGGAGAAAAGACAGTCAGAAATACACGTTTCATTCTCAGACACTACGAATGAACATCAGATATGTATCACAGTGACTTCTCCTGCAATGTATAAACATTCTGACAGGGAACACAAAGTCGCGTGAAAAAAAAACATTGTTTTTTTTGTTTAACTCTTCACATTTACCGCAACGAAATGGAAGTGCAATCTAATCTGTGTGTATATATATATATCTAGTGGAAATATTTAATCAAGTTTTTTTTCTTATTCTTAAACGTTATATACAAGTGTTCTGTATCTTTGGTTATGTACCAAACAAGCTGTAGAACTTTGCAACACATCTGAGCCTATTTCACGGACTCATGGCTTACCTATTTGCCAGTGATAGCAGTGTGTGTTGACCTTGTTTAATGTGCAATACCGGAGATCCTCCCGTGACAAAAGCAAAGTCATTCATTTTCCGGGAGTGACATCAGTGACACCTCCCTCAGTCTTCTTTTATCATTTGTGTGGTTCCACCAGTGAAGCTGTATGTTTCATATCAGAAAGGAAAACGTCACACCATTCTTGAAACATCCATGAACATAGTGACCGGCGTGATCCAGTAATGAAACAGATACCCCGTGTATTCAATTGAACACTCAACGGTAGAAGTTGATCAACTGGAAGAATACAAGTGAAAATTACCGGTTTTCTTGGCCAAAGAAACTAGAAACTGATATCGAT
>JAGDQP010030057.1:10033-22894 GCA_022664845.1 Lepisma saccharinum | reverse complement strand
TCGCAATAAACTCTTGTTCCTGTATAGCATGCTGACGTTTTGTGATGACACGCGGAACTCGGCTGCATGCACTGCCGTACGTGTTGATAATCCCCTCGATTCGCTCGCGTCGCTGCGCCAAGAATCCCACGGCAGGCCATTTTCGATCTAAGATGGCGTCTTTAGAGATATTTTGTAATATTTTCATAATCTACTAATAATGTTGTACTGTCAAACTAAATTTCATTATTCTAGCGGCAGCCGTTTAGGCTGTGTATTCTTAAAAAATTAGGGTTGGCGGCCATTTTGAATCCAAAATGGCAACTTTTTCAAATTTTTAATAAGTTTTCTTAATTTGCTATCAATGATGTAGTTTCATACCAAATTTCACTGTTCTATCTTTAGTCGTTTAGGCTGTGTATTCTTTGAAATTTTAGGTTTGGCGGCCATTTTGAATCCAAGATGGCGACCTTTTCAAAATGTCGGAATTTTTCCTTTATCTACTTATCATCCTCTACCTTCATACCAAATTTCATGTTTCTAGCTTACTCCAAACACCCTAAACAATATGATGAGTGAGTGAGTGAGTGAGTGAGTGAGTCAGTGAGTCAGTGAGCCTAAAATGTGAAATTTCAGGGGCCCACAACTAGAACATAGTTTGAGATAAGAATATGAAAGTTTGTACATCTACACATATTTACCATATCTCCTTAACGGCAAAAGCTCATATTCCTTTCTTTAACATCTTTTTTCTTACGGGGCCCCCAAATCGTCGATTTTGCCATAAACTCTTGTTCCTGTATAACATGCTTCTGGCAGTGCTGACGTTTTCTGACGTGAAGAACTTGGCTCATGCACTGCCGTGCATGTTGATATATTAAAAAACTTTGCTAAAGTTTTGGCTAGTCCGTCCGGCCTTTACACTGGACCGATTTTGATCAATCGTTTTTTTAAATATCCGGCTTGACATGTAGATGAGCCATCAATAAACCGCATTCCTCTCTGTCAAGCTTGAACTGAGGGAGAAGTGTTTGAGTGTTCTCCCCTATGTATTCCTTATGGGAGAATATTTATCATATTTCTCACAAATTTTGGTCAGTCCGCCCGGCCGATCTACTGAACCGATTTCGCTCATTCTTTTTTTAAAATGTTCAGCTTAACATGTAGATTAAGCATCAAGGAACCGCATACTTCTTGGTCAATTTCGAACTGAAGGAGAAGTGTTTGAGTGTTCTCCCTTTGTATAGTCCGTCAGGCCGTTCTACCGGACCGATTTTGATCATTCTTTTTTTAAATATCCAGCTTAACACGTAAATTAAGCGTCAAGAAACCGCATAGCTCTGTGTCAAGTCTGAACTGAATTAGAAGCGTTTGAGTGTTTTCCCTTTGTACAGTCCGTCCTGCCGTTCTACTGGACCGATTTTGATCATCCTTTTTTTTTAAAAAAAAGTAATATCCAGCTTTACACGTAAATTAATCATCAATAAACCGCATAGCTCTCCGTTAAGTCTGCACTGCAGGGGAAACGTTTGAGTGTTCTCCCTTTGTACAGTCCGTTCTGCCGTTTTACTGGATCGATTTTAATCATCATTCTTTTTTAAATACTCGGCTTAACATGTAAATGAGGCATGAAGAAACCGCATAATTCTTAGTGAAATGTGAACTGAAGAATAATTATTTGAGTGTTCTCCCTTTGTATAGTTCGTCTGGTCGTTCTGCTGGACCGATTTTGATCGTTCATTTTTTTTTAAATGTCCCGCCTAACATGTAAAAGAGACATCAAGAAACCGCATTATTCTCCGTCAAATCTCAACTGAAGGGGAAATGTTTGAGTGTTCTCTCTTATTTATTCCCCGAACAAACTTTGTACAGTTCATCCGACCGTTCTACTGCACCTATATTGATCATCTATATATTTAAACAAAATGCTATTTTTCTAATATTATGTTTTAAAATATCCAACTTAAGACGTAAATGAGCCATGAAACAACTGGAGTTCTCTCCGTCAAGTCTGAACTGAAGGAAAAGTGTTTGAGTGCTCTCCCTTTGTACATGTACAGTCCGCCCGGTCGTTCTACTGAACCGATTTTGATCATTCATTTTCTTTAAATATCAAACTTAAGACGTAGCTGAGACATCAAGAAGCCGCAATCCCCTCCGTCAAGCCTTTGAGTGTTCTCCCCTGCACTTCGTTGGTGAAAGAAAGACGTCAAGCTTGAACTGAGGGAGATGTGTTTGAGTGTTCTCCCCTATGTATTCCTCTCACAAGCTTTGTCCAGTCCGTCCGGCCGTTCTACTGGACCGATTTTGAATATTCTTTTTTTTTTAAAAATAGCCAGCTTAACACTTAAATTAAGCATAAAGAAATCGCATAGCTCTCCGTCAAGTCTGAACTGAAGGAGAAGTGTTTGAGTGTTCTCCCTTTGTACAGTTCGTCCGGTCCTTCTACTGGACCGATTTTGATCATTCTTTTTAAAAATATCCGGATTAATACGTAGATGAGTCATCAATAAATTGCATTCCTCTGCGTCAAGTCTCAACTGAAGAAGAAGTGTTAATCTTAAATGGCCGCTCAGAAAGGCGTTTTCGAAACCACTGAAACGAGAGAAACGAAATTTGGTATGAAGATGTACCATCACGAGCGGGTCACGATGATATCACAAAACGTTAAACCGTCGCGCATCTTAATCCAAAATGGCCGCCAAAAGGCATTTTTCAAACCACCAAAACTAAAGAAACGGAATTTGGTATTAAGATGTACCAGCACGAGTAGGTAACGATAGTATAAGTAAACGTTAAAAAAAAGTCTTCGTCTTAATACAATAATGTCCGCCGGAAAAGTAATTTTCCAAACCACTGAAACTAGAGAAACGAAATTTGGTGTGAAGGTGTACCATCACGAGTAGACTACAATAAATGAATCAAAAACTCCTCTATGGGGTCGCAGGCCCCGGGGGTTATGGGAGCAGATCTTTATCATGGATGCGCAGTCCCTCGGAGACTCTGGTTACGATAAGGGAGACGCAGCTCCCAAAACTCCCGAAATTAAGGGGGCGTCTCGCCACGGGGAATCGAGTATTGGTGACACCCCAATAACTGTTGCCAACATATTTTATTCACCTCGCACCAGTGGGCGGGCAATATTTTTTTAAATTTAAATGTGGATTGTTGTAAATAAAAATATGTAGCTTCAATGTTTTAAATTATTATAGTAGTATTTGGCAGAAGTTTTAGTAGCAGTGGTAGTAGTTGTAGTAGTAGTCGTTGTTGTTGTTGTAGGAATATGAGTATTAGTAGTAGCAGTAGTAGTGGTGGTAGTGGTGGTTGTAACAGATACAACATATTTGCTCCATGGAGGCGCAGACACCCAGAGATTATGGTTACGATAAGATTCTTTTTAAAACTTACCAAGATAAGCACGCAGCCCACCACGTGTAAGCAAGTATTGGTAACTGTCCCAATGACTGTTGCCAACATGTTTCATTCACTCCGCACCAACGGGCGGGTACTTTAGCTTTAGGATTGCAGTATTTTTTTTTCTTTGAAAGCTCATTAAATCTATTTTCATATGTAAAAAAATGGGATGGGCATTCAAAGCACTAGGCAGAAAAGTGAAATATTATATATAAATGTCCCTGTAAAAAGTAAAATGAAATCTTACACTTCTATCTTCATTTTTGAATTTGAATTTTATTTACAGCCTTTAGGCATCTAAGGCTCAGGCCGGGATACGGGAGAGGAAAAGGTGGTGGAAGATGTCGGGCAGTGGCTATAATGACGGTGCCATCCCGTGCCTGCCGTGATTGAAGATAATCCTGGAACGGTTCTGTGCTTAAATGATGGAAGGTGTTTCATGGAGTGTTGGAAAATTAAAAAGTAGAAAGATTTATTAAGATAACAAAACGGCCCATTTGCTATGAACTTTCGGGATAATTTTCAAAAAATCTATAAATGTCGAAATTTTGGAAACACTTCCAAAAACACAAAATTTTCATTTAAAAAATATCTAAAAATGTCGGATTTTGAGGAACATTTTCGAAAGCACAAAATTTTTGAAAAATCCAAAAATCGTCGGAAAATGTTTGAAAACATTAAAATATATTTAAAATTGTTTCGTTGAACCTTTGTCCAGCCGCCCAGCGGCTTTCACTGGACCGATCTGAGTGATTTTCCTTTTCTAAAATGTTCCTAATTACGCCTAGATATGTAATGAAGCATTCGCATTCTTCTCCTCTTCAACTTTGAATAAAACAGAATCTAATTTTCCTCCCTATATATTTCTTATGAGAATCTTTTCTACAGAAGCTTTGTCCAGTCGCCCAGCCGTTTCTACTGAACCGATTTTGATGAATGTTAATTTTTTTATTTTCTTATTTACACACAAATATGTTATCAAGAGCCCGAGGCCTTGGCTTATCATTCCGGAGGCCTTGGGTAGAGTTTCAGAGGTCGACTACTCTGACTGAGGTTTCTCTAGGGATTTTCCTGTCACACCATTCTAATTCCGGAATGGTACTTTCAAATTAGGCCCTGGCCGACACATTTCCGCTTCCCTTCCCCTCCCGAAACCGGCCCGAGCCTTAGATGCTTTAATAAAATTAAAAAACCTAGGCATGTTACGAACCATTCGCATCCCTCTCCTTCTAGATGTTCTTCCGGAGCCGCGCACACAATAGTCGAGTGCACTCTGTTAATCTTTGCTTGAACTATCGTATAAAGAGCGCTCGGACCCCGCTCTGTTTCAACTGGTTCCGTGATGTATTCGGTAACGTTTTGAAATTCGGTGCCAAAGGTACTCGGTTCGATCCCGAAACTTGCAAAAATATCTTCTGACCTTTTTCAAGGAACGTCAAGTTTTCTTTGCTTATCTATATTTAAAATAGTTTCAAAATCTTTTCTCCAGTCGCTCAGACGTTAGTAGGTAAAAATGTGGGAGCAAACCCAGAAGAACTTTCATTGATTAATTTTTTATATAAAAGATTGTTATCCGTCATTGTTTTCTAGAAAGTCATATTCTTTTGGTTTGCCAGCCTGTATCTTCTCAGATACTAATATCATCAGTAACACTTACGGAAGGAATGACAATAAATAAGACCCCAGAGCTACCCTCAATATTGTAAGCATATATTTGCCTAAAAACTCTTTCAGTCATTGACTGTTGTTTGTAACACTGTCGTGTGCTAGATCTTTTGAGAATGTAACAATATAACTAAAACCAATAGATCGACGCGCTGCTAACGTTGTTTGGAAAACAGTTTTGCAAATTTAAAGAGTATTTTATATTTTTTTGTTCTCTAATAATTACTGATTTATGATATTATTTTCTCTTCTGTGTTTGTCCTTTATTTTACAACATTCTTCTTTTCTAAAACTTCAGTAACTCTCTTTTTATCTATCCAATTCCTTTATTTTGAAATGCTGCGGAGCAGCACGGGTACACTAGTAAGTAATGAACTAACTTATAATAGTTTAGATATAGTAACAAATCTTAAAATATTGTATTTTAATAAATAAATGTTATTACTGATGTAATAGTTTTGGCAGAAATTGTTCCAAGTTTAATGTTTATTCAGATCTAATATTGAACAAAACAGTAAAAACTGGGAGTGTTAAAAATAAAATTGTTTTGATCTATAAGAAAAATGTGTTGATAGAGTTTTATTTATTGCAATTTAAAGAACTTTGGTGAAATATGGCAAAAAAAAAGAAAATAGTCTTCATAGACATATGCCAATTATTCCGACGTTGTACTTGCCTTGTAAGATTAAGACGTATAACCTCAACAAAAACATCTTCGGTTAACACTGAAACTACCAACCAAAAAAGGTAGGGAAAAGATCTCAGTAATATATGTCCCGAATATTAACTGAGGAAATAATGCTCACCGTATTTATACCTCGCTATCCCCAACTTTCAAGGGCGTCGCTTTAGGTAACCTTCATATTATTCACAAAGAAGCTGTCGGAGTGTTCGCGTCACTCGTGTAAATAGGATTCGTTTCCATTTAGAGTCCATTTCTACTGGTTGTAGTCAATTCTGGGTCGGGTCTGACCCAATATTACCAGTTACGTCTCCATTTTTTTATTATAATTTTAAGTTGTTATTTGCTGATTTTTCTTATATTTTCTTTCTATGGCTTTCAATAAATTCGTTTCTACTTCTGACGAGATAACAGACGTACTAAAAATCCGGAGGGAGTGTCAGATATTGAAAGTGAAGACAATATAAAAGAAAATATCTCAGAGAAGCAGAACGAGATATTACCTAATAGTGACAGTTTTGTGCTTTGTTATGCCCAGACACGATTTTGCGTTCTATCGTTTAAATACAGTGAAAATGGAACGATTACAGAGATCAAAAGAATTGGATATTTGATCATTATTAAACACGAAACCAAATTAGCGATAATTTTGTATTTAGATAATATTGACGGTTTTTGCAGCTGTAATGGACGAGTATATGTATATCGCTTATCAATATCAAGAAGAAGTGTATAATATGTCTTCCTTAGCACTGTTAAGAAATTGTATTTTCTTCCTTCCTCTTCCTCTTATTCCTTCATTCACATCTTCAATGGTATTCCTCAATGATCAATGAACCAAACAGTACATTTTTGTCTTTCTTTTACAATACCGAGTATTGTTCCTCTCTTGAATACTCGTTTGAGCTCCTCCTTATTACGCATCTTCTGTGTACTTTTCCATATGTTTCCATGTCCACATTTGAAAGGTTTCTCTTTCTTTACTCTTTCGTACAGCTTATGTTTCGATTGAATAAGACACTATACTCCATAATCAACGTTTAATCAAATGTTCCCTAGCTCATCCTTCGGCTCATAAAAGCTTACTTTTATGAATGTCTCATCTTTGTTATTCTTTTTTTTTAATTCTTTCCACGCGTATGCTTGGGAATTGTTTCTGTTGTTACATTCAATTATGAAGGCATCATTCCATTATATGACATGTTATATTATAAATTACACTGGACTAAATATTTTTTTGGACTAAGACTTTTTTAAATATTGATTGCAGGTCATATTAAAAATATGACTACTAAAACTCTATTAAGATTAAGGCTTTTCACTTTGAATCAGAATAATTCTTGAGATTATAAAATAGAATGCCAGACAGCAAAATCCATCAATTACTTTCTAAGTCTTCGTATCTACGACAGAAACTACCCAAGCGTTGCCCCAAGCCTTCTTAGGTTATCTTTCAACGAAACCGCTGAATGTCTTTCAATCGTTGTACTTTTTATCTTTTCCCTTTATTAAACAAGAAATACATGGACGAAATGTTCATATTTGATAAACTACAACATTTTACGTCACATAAATTTCCTGTTATTTATAAAACATGAATTCGACCTCTTTATTAGTTCTACATGTCACTTTCTCCCTTCAAGTTCGTCAGTTGTGTTATGAAAGCTCTCTGTCAAAATATATTGAAATAAGTGGTTGCTTTGTTATTTATAAAAGTTCAGTTCTCATGAGATAAAATGTTAGTAACTTCTCTTTGATAGTTATTTTATTTTAAGTAGAATATAAAAGCACGGGCATAATGAATTTATTTATTTTTCTGCAAAAAAAATATTGACGCATAGGTGTCATAGCAGTGAAAATAAGTGGTTTTAGTTGTTAACGTAGGTGTAAATTTATAAACTATCTGCCACATTTGTCTAATTCACTGCAAAAGGTCTGTTTTATTTTCTGAAAACGATTATAGTTGATTATTCCTAATTTGTCAACTGGTAAATACAACCATATTTCACAAATATTTAAATTTGAGAAAAATAAAGACCCAAAATTGTATTTTAGAGAACCATCATAATAATTTGTAGTACGTTGAACTGACATCTGTGATGTCAAATGTGTGCCGAAGAAGTCGTCGTCAAAATATGTTCAGATTTGCATTTAGCATGAAGATAATGTGTTGATGCTTTAATTGTTATTGTTGAAATAGCACGTTTTCATATATGTAGAAAATTATATTTAATTACTAAATTCTCTTTATGGGAGTTTAAAACAATATTTCCTTTGCAATTGGATCCATTTGGAGAATAATATTGTATGTCTGTCTTTCGATAACTTCATAGTCTGGATCAGTGGTCCCGAACGTTTGTTCATTTGGTTACTTTTTAGCAGACCCATTACAATATATTATACAGTATCGAATTAGTAAAACAGTTGTAATTGACCCAGTGGATGTTATTTCAGCTCTATATGTACTGAGTAAATACAGGAAATGAGACAGGGTTACCAGACGTCTTTCCTTTTTCATCTTGTCATTCTGTCCTTTCTCCTTTTCTAGATGCCTTGAAATGTCCTCCGTTCAGTTAGTGAGCAGGTTTTGTTCGTGCTTTCTTTGTATTTAACTGATTTCTTTTCAATTCAAAGTATTATTATTTCTTTATTTTCTTAATCAATTTCCCAAACTATATTTACACGAATACAATGTAATACAAATCTATTGTTTCTCGTCCCTATAAAACCTGAAATTTGAAACAAATGAATGTTTCTGTTCGACAGCGTTTCTTTAACGAAAAAATGACCAGTTGTATACGATTCTTAGCTCGATAAAAACTATAAACAAGCTTTCCATGAAAGTGCACAGAGAGTGTGTTCTAAGAAAGTCCTCAGAATTTGTAATGGAGAAGGTAAGTTTTATCCAGTTTTCTACTAAATGTCACTACCGATCACTATTTTAAAAAATTGTATACTTTTGTGTACACCAGAGGCCTGCACAGACCGGGCGCACCCGTTCGCCCCGGCGGATTACCCAGCTCCGCCCGGCCCCTTTCAAGTATATCGCGTCGCACCGTGCCGAGCCGCGCAAGGCACATATGCTGTCTGGCCGAACCTAGACACAAGTACTTCCGGCAATTCAAAAGTCGGATTGGGGGCGCTAATGCTATCGGCCTAAGTTAATCGTAATTTGTTTGGAAAACTGACTCTTTATACAATAATTCAAAATACTGTACTACTAATACCACTACTAATGTTACTACCACAACTACTACTACTGTTCCCGCTAATAATACTACTATCATGACTACTGCTAACACTAGTATTTCTACTATTACTAATACTACTATTTCTACTGCTGCTGCTACTACTACTATTATGACTACTGCTACTACTAATAATAATGATAATACTGCTAAAACTACTACTATTACAACTACTACTACTACTGTGAATACTACTACTACAGTATTACTACTACATGATGTATGGATGTGAAACTTGGACATTGAATTCGCAAACGACTCAAAGATTAAGAATCACACAAAGACCAATGGAGAGATGCATGCTAGGAATAATCAGGAGGAACAGGAAGACAAATGAATGGATTCGCGCATAAGCAAAGGTAGAGAATGCAATACAGACTGCGAAGAAAATGAAGTAGAGATGGGCCGGTCACATAGCTAGCCGAACAGATGGAGGATGCACGACACATGTACTATATTGGATTTCTATTGAAAAGAAACGACCGAGACGACGTCCGAATGCAAGATGGGAAGGTCGAATCAAGCGTTTGACAGGAGCTACTCGGATGACGATAGCAGCAGACCGAGAGAATTATGGGGAAAGAAAAGGGGGAGGCCTTCATCCAGCAGTGGGTAGAATATATATATATATATATATATATATATATATATCGAGAAATTCTTTATGAACACAAAGAAAAAGGTTTTTAAAAAGTTTGGTTGTTAAAAAAAAATATTGTGTGTGGGAATCGAAGTCGACACGCTAATCACTCCATCAACTGGTTACCGATTTCCAAGCGCTTTGAAACTGGTAACAATTATAGTTTTGGTTTCAGGTGTCAGATTTCATCTACCTCTTACGGTGATCTAGTTATCTTCACTGAGCTTTTGTCGCTTGACATATGAATGATTCTCCAGCACAGCTGTGATTATCTCAAACCGACAAGGAAATGGAGCATCGTAGTACAAAAGGCTGCAATGGTTGAAAGGTACTTCATACTTATAATTATTGCGGTGCGAAATTTGAAGTTACAAACGATGGTTAAATTCTTCATTATTACAGAGCTTAAGTTTTCCTTATATATAACTGGTCATTTCATATCAAGTCGCACAATGACACTTACCGCACGATTTGTTATGATTTTCATTTTAAGTATGCTAAAATAAGATTCTCAACTATACTATGTGAGAATTTTTAATTCCAGTTTTTGCTTTTCTATTTCATCCTGTTTATTAGCTATGAGGGCATTAAAAATGACTAGTTGGCGTCACCGGGCAACATAAAAAATTCATTATTTCAGCTGAGAGTTGAGCTATTGTAAAAATAGAAGCACTGTTCTGTTCAAAATTGAATACTGTTTATTATCATACGCCACGCAGTATACTCCCTTACGTTTCTGAAATTAAGGTACAAAGTTGAAAATTTGGAACTCGATATTTCAAAAACTATATGATATATGTTTAATGGTATATTACAGTGTACTACGACGCTTCATTTTCTTGTCGGTTTGTGAGAAAGAAAGCTGTACTGGGATATCATTCATATATCAAGAGACAAACTTTCAGTAAAGGTAACTCCAACAGCGTAAGGGGTAGATCAAATCTGACACCAGCAATGAATTTCTGGGGGCATTTTGATGTTGTCTGATGTGCCGCACGACCCAATTGGTATTTAAAAAAAATGTTCTGCATCCACTATGGTGGATTTCAAGACGTTGATAATACACACCAAAATGTAGACATTTACAATCATTCCACATTTGTGTACTACGATGCTTCATTTTCTTGATGGTTTGTAAACGAAACGGCTGTACTGCGCTTTTTACTTACTGCAAATAAAACCAATTTCATAATATCAAATAATTATTTCATAAAAATATGTCAGATCGTGGGCCGAGAAAGTAAACCAAGGCCCGCAGGGACCCTAAGACTGTAGTTTGGGTCATAATATGCCACTTTCGTCCTTCGATATTAATAATTATTATATTGTGTAGAATGATTAATATATTGAGTAAGGAATCAGCCCCTGCACTAGTTGATATTTAACTGTTTTGGCAGATTGATTTGTGGGAACATTTTGTTTTTGTTTGCTTCAATATATCTTTTTTCGGTTGTCTTTCATATAAGTTGTTATCGGTGAGAATTGGATATCACTGTAAAGAGTCTGTTTACAAAGCAAAATTGCCTTTAGCATTGAGAAATCCTGTAAAGCCATTTTTCTTCTCTCTAAAATTATATCAGCTTCATCCGGTGACCTCAGTCATCAGTTATATTAAAAAAGTAGAAATTTTAAAAACATTTACATTTACATTCTAATTTAGTTCGCACACAGGGAACAAACGAGTAACAACAAACTTATAGCACTGCCTGTGTTCAAATATGACGTCACAAAACTGAAAGCGGAAGAGCGCTTTCTTTCTAAAACTTTCGGTGCGGAGAAGAAGAAAACAAAACAACGGGAAGCATGGCTTAAATAATTTGCAGATTGCAGTAGCTGTGAAAGAAATTGTCTATTTTGGAGAGAAGTGCGGCCGAAAAGTTACAAATGTATATGCAACTGGTGAGAAGGATTACTGTAGGCCATGTTAGTATAAAAATTGCAAGGAATTAAACATTGAAATAGTGTTGTTGGGTAAAAATATATAAAAGTCACTAGGCCAGTTGTTAGTCACATGGTTAGTTCATTCAGATAGTATATTCGGTACCAATCTTTTGACACCATCCTGAGAGTGTTCTGAAGACTGGTTAATCAACAATCGACATAACTGGAGATGTGGAATGTGTAATCCATTATATTACGTAATTCCCTTTAAACGTACAAGTGAATGCAGGTTTTGGTAATTACACTTGCATCGTTTCTATGTATATGTTTACACGACCTTTACAAAGTGCTACGCATTCAAATTTATATAGTGCTCAGGGCACTTCACATATTCCTATTATAACAAATAAGTATATGTAGGTGAAAGCATAGTGAAGTGTTCCCTCTTCTCTTAAGGAAAACAGTATTAAAATATATTTTAAGATCAGTGAGTTACGCAGCGAATGTATTTCCAGAAGGGATTATGGTGTCGTTCAGTTGCAAATAAGTAAAGCAGTATTATACATAGCTCGAAGGATATTGAAGGCTTGCTGCGTTGCTGAAGAACTAAAGGAAATCTAAAAATGTCTCCCATGTATGTACCAGTTTATCTAAGTGATCTATCTCCTTATTAGTGTTCAGTGCTTAGTTTAAAAATAAATCAACCTCAAGTTTCTTTCTTGTAGCAGGACGTTGAGAAATAATTGCAATATTCGCATCATGGTCTATCACACAACGGAGCTGTGAGGTGTTATGCATAGGAAATTAATGGTTATACACCAGCCTGAAGTTAACGCATAAAACACATACTATAAGTAACCGTAGATATTGTCGTTAATCGTCAATGCTATCAAATTAAGGTTAAGCTCAAAAGAGTTGTGTACCGTACTATAATTAAAACCAAAGCTACCTCAGGTAAAGTTAAGTTAAGAAAATTTCAAGGCATACCTCATTACAAGCTTGTAGTAAAAATTTTACAATAAGTACACATTGTTTTGTTTTTGGCTTTCGGCAGTCGTGACACCGTGTCTTGGTGATGACTTCCACAGTAGAAACACATTGTTTTGGTTTGGGCTTTCGGCAGTAGAGAAACCGTGTTCTGGTGTTAACTTCCACAGTAGGTACACATTGTTTTGTTTTTGGCTTTCGGCAGTAGTGACACCGTGTTTTTTGTGTTGACTTCCACAGTAGGTACACATTGTTTTGTTTTTGGCTTTCGGCAGTAGTGACACCGTGTCTTGGTGTTGACCTCCACAGTAGGTACAAATTGTTTTGTTTTTGGCTTTCGGCAGTAGTGACACCGTGTCTTGGTG